>PVJO010009700.1:0-68161 GCA_004026905.1 Hystrix cristata | reverse complement strand
AAAAAGATGTGGTTTTTCTACACAATGGAGTACTACACCGCCATAAAAAAGGATAAACTAGAGTCATTTGTATGTAAATGGATGTTCCTTGAGAACATACTATTAAGTGAAATAAATCAGACACTTATTAGTACACATCGAATTGTTTCTCTGATATGAGAAACCATAAGTGTAAATAAGGACAAAGGGGTAGAATAGACATTATGTTTAAAAAAAAGAGAGATAGTATCAAAAGAGAGAACTAGATAGTATCAAAAGAGAGAAAAGGGGGATAAAGAAGAAGGTTAAAAGAAAAGTAAGATGAAAGGGGAAAAAATGGTAAAGTGTAGCTACACTTGTTGCAAATAGGGAGGGGTGGGGGAATGGAAGGGAGGGGAGGGGAAGGGGGAGAAGGGGAGAAAACTAAGATGTATCATGTACAGGTACAAAATAACCATGTTGATTATGATCATTACGTATACGATGTACCAATACATGTTCTTGGTAAAAATAAAAATTAAAAATAAAAATAAAAAATAAAAATAGGGTGAAGGGGAAAGGGGAGAAAAAAAGAATTGAGATGTGTTATGTACATGTATCAGCTCCCCACAATGAATGTAATCATTATGTACTGAAAATGTGCAATAATAAAAAAAAATTTAAAGGAAGAAAAAAAATAAAGAAGGACAAGTTATTCATGTTTTTGTTTTTATTTTGTTTTTGAGATGGGCTCTCACTACATAGTTCAGGCTAGTCTTGAACTCATTATGTAACTCAAGCTGGCCTCGAATTCATGGTGATTCCCCTACCTGAGCCTCCCGAGTACGAGGAATGTGTTCCAACTTGCCTGGCAATAAGAAGAAAATACTTTATAGAATAAATACAAAACAAAGTAAAATTAGAACATCACTAATATAACAATGGACTCAGACAGGATCATCCGTGGGTTTTAGGGCTACGAGAAGAAGGCTGTTGGGCAGCATCAGAGACACCAATGCTGAGACTCAGAAAGCCTTGGGGAACTCAAGCAAGAGAAATGAAATGGAAACCATGCCTCTTCACAGCAAGGAGGCTGTAGAATATCAAAGACAAAGAATCTAGCTGAAAGTCAGCCAAATGGAAAGACAGATTTACCCAGAAGGCGCAATTAGACCAAAAGGTGACTTTTTCCTACAATAACAGAAGCCAGAAGATTATGGGAAAATAGCATCAAAATATAAAAAGAACAATAAAGACAGGTGTATTCCGCTATCTCATAGTAAATCATAGCCAATAATGTTAAGTAAAATTTTAAAAAGAAAGTGTAAGGAGAGAAGCACATAGCTAGCTAGCAACTTAGAATTTTATATAGGTTGAGCATCTCTAATCTCAAAATCTGAAATGCTCCAAAACCCAAAATTCTGCTTTCAGTGCCAAAATCTTTTGGATTTTGGAGCATTTCAGATTTGGGGTTTTCACTATAGTGGTGCTCAGCCAGAAAGTCTATGCAAATATTCCAAAATCTGAAAAACTCCAAAATCTGAAACACTTCTCACTCTAAGCATTTCAGATACTGGGTGTTCAACCCTATAACTAATAAAACCAAATTTCAAAAATGAGGTGAATGCATATGTTAAATAGCAAGATTAGGTGATTTCACAATGTCAAACCATACTTCAAAGCATGATGCAGTATACAGTAAATATTTATAATTCTACTGGTCAATTTAAAAATGTTTTAAGAATGAACAAGGTAAAGAAATTTTTAGCTATATAAAAATTAAAAACATTTACAAACAGACTCTTTGAAGGGTATAATTTAGGAAGAAGGAAAGTGATCCAAGAAAGCTTAAATTTAATAATTAAGGACTAATTTGGGGGCGCATGTCTAAGGCCTTAAGAGAAAAGCCACCATAGCAATCTAGTCCTGGCTGCCAAGGAAAGGTAGAATCTATTTTTCATTGTTGTTCTTAAAATATAAGTGATATTTATGAACTGTAGTAAAATCAGCACAGTAAAACTTCAATAATACAGTGTGATATTTTTATTAAAATTATAGATTCTCATAACCACTTGTAAGTTAGGTTGTAACCTAAAACTGTCCTTCTGAAGGGAAAACAGGTGCCAAGTTTCAAAGAACCAGCTAAAGGAATCAATACCTGGGCTACAAAAGAAGCCTGCTGGGCATCAGGAATGAATCATGCTAACAAATGAAAACAAAGGCAAATACAGGCTTCTGATAGCTTCTACTAGTGTAGTAAAGTTTCCCAAGGAGCAAGGTGACAGCTACCTGTCTGGAAAAGCTAGTCTACCTCCACAATATAGATCCTAGCTTTTAAAACTACCAGCCCGAAAACTGTGCTCAGCATGACTCTGGCTACTCTAAGTAGAAATTTCCAGTAAAACACTTCCAAAATACCAGTCTGGTTTTAAAATACATACAGTGGCCATTTAAAAGACACCTTCAGTTACATCTTCATACTGTACAAAACACGAAGAAGCTTCAAGTGCGTGACATACACACTTAAGCACAGCTGGAATGCCTCTTACCCACTCTCCTCCACGTCCAAGTCATCAAACATCTGAATGAGGGAGACAGCAACTTCATAGATACCCTTCGTTATCACTGGCTCCTCCAGGAGGCATGGAGAGAGCTGAAAGCAGTAAGACAAAAAAGTTGGAACACCAAAACAGGATTACAGAGAAATGCTGAATTAGATGGGTGACTGTCTCATTTGGTATATCATTCTCATAAATATTCCAAACAAAATAATACCATTTGTAGCCAAACCTTGACCACTGGCTGTGCTGAGCAGGGCTCAGGGCACCATGATGTGTACAGTGCTGTATCCATCAATCACCTCTCCCAGTCACTGGGGCAGGGGTGGACTCAGAGCCCAGAGGTGAAATGTCAGGCAGAAGATCTATTCTAAAGGCACAGGGTAAGCACCACCCAAGGTCTAGAGCACCAAGGAAGCTTGAGTCCACAGCCCATGCCCTTTTGCTCTGTCACACCCCTGCCTCCAAGAGCCCTACAGACTCAACATCCTCGCCTGTGGGAAGTACCAGGAATGGCAGCAGCACATCTCTGCCAATGTGCCATAAAAAACAACCACATAAGGAGGTGGTTGTCTGCCAAGCCTTAGGAGATCACCAGACTACTTTAATTGCACATTAAAACAAAGCCAAACCAGCCCGATGGCTTAAAACTTCACCTCAGGTGTCTCTGCAGAATGCTGGGCACCGACCACAGATGGCTATGCCCCCAGGCAAGTGGAAACAATCGTCTGCACACACAGCTTTCTTGGAGCTGATGCCACAGCTGTGTATGCATCTCTACAACAGCCTGCAAAAAGCTACACCAGAATTCCCATAAAACCCATTTAAAGCCTTTTTAAATTTTTTCCAAGAGTAAGAAGGGTTGGTTGTTTAACATGTTCCCTCCAACCTTGAATCACTGGTGGTACACGCATGACTGTCCCATCAGGCGGCTTGTACTACTGGTGGTACACACGGATCAAATCAATTTTGTCAGTCTTTTTACTAATAAAACTAATGAAAAGTACCCCAATAATCCCTTTCTCATTATTACTACAATTCTGGTGATATAAGCATGACAAGTTCACTTTGTTTATTAATCATTTTGAAGAACCATGGCTAATACATTCGTGACATAAAAACTCTATCTCAAATAGTTCTACTTTACCTAAACAATAACCAACATTCACCATATCACAACTGTACAAAAAAAGGAAAAAGATGTCTGTTCTGCAAACTCTAACAGCAGCATCCAAACCCACCTACAAATAAGCCATGGATGAAACCTGTCATTGACTCACAAGTAACTCCACTGAGTTCTAGAACCAAAGATCAGTGAGGACTTTTTAAACCACCCTGTTAGGGCACCAAACACAGCCCTGCTTCCCACGTCAGCCCTGACAAGATGACAGAAATACAGTGGTTATTGGCCTTGCTGTGTGCCAGGACTGGAACAAACACGAAGACTTGTACTTCTGCTTTCCCAGACTAACAGGTCACAGCGAGTACAAGTCAGTGAGGAGATGGGATGCGGAGGGGCGTGTGTCTATCCAGGCCACTCTGCCATTCTGCCCACTCATGTGTGGCCACTGTGATGTTGTCCACAGAATGAGGCAGAAGCCATCGTGTCTGAGTCCTAAGCAGAGGCCCTAGAGCCCTGCACTTCCACCAGCACAAGGACATCACACCTTGGCTGGCCAGCAAATCCTGCAAGACTAGGAGGGATGCGTGCAGCAAGTGAGATAATAGGCCCTGCAGGCAGTGGGAAAAGAAATGGTGCTAGAGGCAACTGGCATCCAGTTTATGTGGATTAATTCCTAAAGATGAGAAACAGGCCCTACCAGGAGTGCATAAAAGCTGAGCTTCAGCAGAGAGGGGTTTGGACCCAACACAACATGCAAGCTAGCTGAGGCTGCAGGATGATCTGTTTCTGGACCCGGCTGTGAATGACGGACATGTGCCTCAGTTTCAGAGGCATGCACACTGACATTCTATGTACTTTTCAGCAATACCAACTCCCCACAATGAATGTAATTATTTACTGCAAACATGCACTAGTGAAAATAAAAGATGAAAGAATACAGAAAAGGAAAAGTCAAAAGCAGCAACAAAAAACCCTGGAGAGCACCTGGGGAGTCAGGGAAGGGCAAGTATCAGAGGCCAGCTGTGTCAAATATCAGAGCGGCAAAGTAAGCCGAGGGCAGAGCTCTGCTGACTTGGCAAGAAGGCCACAGAGACTCTGGAAAACATGATCTGAGCTATGTAGGGACATCAGAGCCACTCTGAGAACCAAGGGTACCTGGAAGTGGAGATACAGGTACCATGAATCCACACAAAGTTTGGCAAAGGCTGTGGATAATCTTGGGACCTGAGAATGGGCTTTGGAAGAGGAAAAAGACTCAGCTATGTTTAAATGTGAACAACAAAGGACGAGGAGAGGGAAAGATATTCAGGTAAGAAAAGGGTGAACAGGAATCAGTCAAGATCCCTTAGAGGAAGAAGGAATAGTAGATACACACGGGCAGAAAAGCTGTGTTCCACATTAGGAAAGTGCCTCTCCCTTGCGACCCTGGATAGAGTAGGAAGGTAATACCATGGCAATAAGAATAATAACACAACTGGACCCTGAACAAAGGTCCTCTGACTTCAAAAACTGTGAAACAGAAGCTGTACAGGACACCACTTTCATAAGCTTAAAGGTAATACTCAGGGACTGGGAGTGCAGCTCAGGGGTAGAGCACACGCTTAGCATGGACAAGTCCCTAGGTCTGATCCCCAGTGCAAAAAAAAAAAAAAAGTTTTATATAGTTAAGTCTGGTATATTCACTCACTGAAATATTTACTGTATACCTCTCAAGTACCACAGACAGGATGTTTCATAAGTAATGCTAAATCCAGGTACTCTCTAGCCTGCTAAACATAACCCTCCATGAGCTGAGGGGTTCCTGCCTGCCTAGAAGCTAGGCTGTCCTGATCACACGGTCTCAGGGAGCAAAAGTCCAGGTCTGACCCACTCCTTGGCATGTCCACAAGCAATCATCTAAATGCTGTGAGCTCTGACATACAAAACAAAATAACACCAAGAAGAATTAATTAAACTTTAGCCAGCTGAAAGGAAGACTAAGAAATCATCTCACATTTCCAAATGGTCAGAAAAAGCAAATATTATAAACAAATACTGCCTCTTCCCCACTCAAGTAAAGGTTGCACTTCATGACTTGTTTCTGAAGAGAACAGTACGGAAAGAAAAGAGAAAGTACCATTACACTGGAGAAACCTGGCAAACACAACCTTAGCCCATAGATCAAGATTAAAATCGCCACTGGTAAGTCATGGTAACAGTGTGTACCCATCATAGCTGACAAAAATGGTACTTCACCCTGTGGTCTCCCTCCCCAAAGACCTGCAGCTGCAGTATAACCATGAGGAAAACATCAGTCAGATTCCAATAGAGGTGCATCCTATGAAACACCTGACCAGGACTCCTCCAGGTCCTGAAAGAGCAAGGAAAGTGGAAGAGGCTATCACAGCCAAGAAGAGATCTTTAAAAAGTGCTACAAATAGGATTGTAATGGGTAAATGGGTGTTTACTATAAAATTCTTTCCGTTTTTCTGTTCTTTTGAAATACTGTTATTCAAAAGTTGGATAAAAAGAAGCACTACATTTAATGGCCGTCACTGGCCTGCCTCTGACATGATTTGCTTTAACAAACTGTCTTTGTGAGTCAGATGGCACCCCCATCGTAACAGAAGAAATTTGGAGGGGACGCTGGGGATGGAACGCAAGGTCTTGCGCACATTAGACAAGGGCTCTGCATGAAGCTGCGCCCAATTGTCCTCGTGTATTGTTTTGTTTTGTTTGCAATAATGGGATTGAACCGGGGCTTTCACACTGAGCTAGGTCCCCAGCCCTTTTTACTTTTTTTGTAATTTGAAACAGAGGCTCATTAAGCCACTAAATCATCCAGGCTGGGCTCCCACTTGTAACCCTCCTGCCTCAGCCTCTCAAGGGTGCCAGGATTATGGGCATGTGGCACCAACCTGGCTCCCAAATGTTTTTAACAGTCAGACTCCTATACAGCACAACCGGGCAGCATCCACCCAAATTACAAATGTATGTGTTCTTGGACCCCGCAGTTCTCCTCCCAGGAATGTACACTCTAGAAGGCGCAGCCTGGAGGGCTCACGGGGTTCTCACGGGCACTAGGGGATGATTCATCAGGAAACATTCAGCAATGTCTAGAAACATTTTCGGTTATCAGAATGGAGGACAGTGAGACGTGCTACCTGCATCCAGTGGGCGAGGGCCAGCAATAAACGTCCTACAGTGTGCAGGACGACCCCACCACACAGAATGGTTTGGACCAAAACACCAGAGTGCTGAGGCTGAGAAACTCCAACATACAAGAAGGACTCTGACACACAACACGGTGATAACATGGGCAAAGTTACTCACTTCTGTAGTAAGACCAGAAATATCAGAGACTAAAAATGGCAAATTCACAGGAAGGAATGTTAAGTATCTCTAAAAAGAAAATGAGGAAAACTAAATACCAATATGAAAAGGTGTGGAAAGTCAGGTGAAAAAGCAAGATGAGCACAGAATGCTACCACATCAGTGCACGAGAGAAACAGCATACTCATATTTGCTGGACAGGCATAAAAATATGTGCATGGAATCATAAGAAACCATAACAGTGGCCTCCTCTCAAGGGAAGGCTGCTGGGTGGCCAAAAGACAGGAGGAGTAGGCCGTAGTGGTTCTTTGCTTTGCTCTTCTCTTCTCTCTTCAGGGCTGAGTGTCACCCTGGGCCTTGTATCTGTCAGGCAAGTCCTCCACTGAGCTGTGCTCCCAGCAGAGGCAGAAGACCTGCTTTTACCATCTGACTTCTGAGCCCTCTAAATGTGACACCCATGGGAAAGCAATTCTAAATCCACTGCAACTTTTCAGAAGAATGTGTTCTCCCAGTCCTTCACTGTCACAGTACAAATCCTCCTCCTATACTCTATACTAGAAAATGTAAGTTTAATCAAAACTGTATTTGAAATAAAATTACCTTCTCCCACCAAGTGAATCTACAATTTGGTGCTGACCAAAATCTGACATTTTATTTTTCAATGACATGAAACCATCTCTAAAATTTTCACAGCAATGTGCAACATATTTATTGTGTTCACAGTTCATGACAATATACCCAGGAGTTTATGACAATATACCCTTTCCTCTCCAACCCCCTTCCCTCCCATCTCTCTGCTCGGACTTCAAGTCGTAACAGGGATTTGCAGTCATCAACAGTAAATATAGGCTTATTTTGATCAAATACAAAATCCCACTCAATGTAAGAAACATTGCATTCCAACATACCCCATTAGGATAAATATCCTCCAAGTCATTGAGATAGTACTCTTCAATTGAATGGGGCATGCCTTCTACTTCAAAAATATACGCAGGATTCATCTTGTTCTGAACAGGAACAGCAAAGTAGTCTGCAAACTCCTTACAGTTGATGGTAGCTGACATCAGGACAATCTGCAGAGAAGACAGACCACACAGACAGTGACAATGACCATCACTGAAATGAAAACACTGAAAAATTCCAGGCTCATCTGCTGCACTGTTCCTGTATTTAATAACTTTTGAGATTTTTAGATAAAATGTCTTGAATTAAGCTCACGTATTATAAAAATTATTACAGTTTAGAGAATGCTCAGAGATCCCAACTTTGACTATTCTTCCTAATTATTTTAGCAAATGAGAAAAAACATTCTAAAAAAACTAAGCTATAACCATTTATCTAAAAGAAAATTCTGCACTAGGAAATGAATTCTTTAACAAAATAAGTTATTAGAGAATATGTTCCAGAAAAATGAGTAAACCAGCAAAAAAGACAAGACATCCAGAAAACCCTGACTGCAACCCAAGAAACGAGAGAAGTCCCAAGACAAGAGCTGTGCAGCAGCACAAGGAGCCAGTCCAGAACCTGGTGAGACCATGGAGCTCAGGACTGTGGTTTTCAGTTCTGCCACAAAGAAAACACAACAATACAAAATCAACACACAAAAACCAATAGCTTTCTGGGGGCTGGGGATTTAGCTCAGTGGCAGAGCACTTGCCTAGCAGGCACAAGGCCTGAGTTCAATCCCCAGCATCCAAAAAAAAAATAAAGAAAAGGAAAGAAAGACCATTATCTTTCCTATACAATGATAAGTGACCTGTCAAAAAATAAGTCAGGGAAACAATTCCATTCCCAATAGCTTCAAAACATAAATAAATAAAATATCTAGGAGTCAACCTAATCAAGAAGACGAAGACCTCTATAATGGAAATTACAGAACACTGAAGAAAGAAATTAAGACTAGAAAATGGAAAGACTTCCCTCATTCATGGGCTGGTAGAACTAATATCATTAAAGACATTACCAAAAGCAATCTATAGATTTGATATGATTTCTATTAAAATACCAACGGTATTTTTGAAGGAACTAAAAAAAAAATCCTAAAATTTATATGGAAACACAAAAGAGCCAGAATTGCCAAAGCAATCCTGAGCAAAAAAAGCAATGCTGTAGACATCACAATACCTTATCTCAAATTATACTACAAAGCCATAGTAACAAAAACAACATGGTATTGGCACAAAAAGATATGTAGACCAATAAAATAAAACAAAAGCACAGAAACGAACCCATCTGCCTATAGCTACCTGATTTTTTACAAAGAAGGCAAAAACATACATTGAAGAAAAGACAGCCTCTTTAAAAATTGTGCTGAGAAAACTGGATATCCACATGCAGAAGACTGAAACTAGATGCCAATCTCTCACCCTGTACTAAAACCAAATCAAAATGGATCAAAGACCTAGAAATAACACTAGACCCTGAAATTGCTAGAGGGAAACAGTTGAAGTCATAAACACAGGCAAAGCCTTACTGAGTAGGACCCCCAACAGACCAGGAAATAATATCAATAATCAACAATTAGACTACATCAAATGAAAAAGTTTCTGCACACAAAGGAAACAATCAACAGTAAAGAGACAACCTACAGAATTGGAGAAAACCCTTTCAAAGCTACTCTTCTATTAATATAGAGAACTAATGTCTACAACACATAAAGAACTCAACACCAAAAGAACTGGCTAATCGGTAAGTGGGCAAACAAACTGAACAGAAGTTCTCAACCTAAGAAATACAAATGGCCGATAAAGAAAAACAAAATCATATCATTTGCAGGAAAATGGATGGAACAGTAAAAGGAATAAGCCAGAAAGTTAAATAGTGCATGTTTCCTCTTATATAAGGCATCTATAAAGAGAAAGCAAGGGGAAGATGACAGAAAACTAGAAGGCAGACTTTTAGAAACGGGGATCAGGGCAGGAGGAGAAAAGGGAGAGGAGGGCAACAGGAATGAAAATAATCAAAATATGTTATATGCATGTACCAGTATACTTAATGAATCTCATGGTTCTGTATTATTGATGTGCACCAATTTTAAAAAATAAAATTACACCCAGAAGAAAAATAAAGCAAATATAAGATGGTGTCCTTAAGAAATTCAGTTACAAGTGCCAGGAGCAGTATCCACAGGACATGAGTCGTGCCCACAGACAGCGGCAGGACTACTGAGGACCTGCACAACATTCCCCATCTCACAGGCTGGGCACAGCTACATTGCTCTCTGACTGGCAGCCAACTACCAGTGGCCTCGACAGATGGAAGTCTAAGTATAAATCTTAGCTGAAAAGGAAAGACTTTATTTAGGTAGTATCAGTGAGTCTTCCCCTTTGACATTAGACACAACTGACCAGAACTTAGAGAAGCAGTGTCTGAAGCTGGAAGGAATGCTAAGAAACTACTGGGTACTAGAGTGGCCCTCCAGGAGGGGCGCACTCCGTCACAGTGCATGATCCCCAGCCATCACCTAAAGGAACAGCAGGCCAACCACCACTGAGTTTTGCTGAGTGCAGCACACAAACAAGAGGCCAACACCAGACTGGACTCCACACTCCTGGGCCTCCACATGCAGCCCAGATTCTCCTGCAGACAGGTAAAACCATGGCAGGCAGCCTGCCCAAGACGCCTTTCATACAGAGTAAGCCTCAGCCAAGGAAGGCAGATGTGCACAGAGAAGGGCTGGACAGAGGAGCCCAGGGGCAGGTCTGAGTGGGGAGAGGATGGGAGACCTTAAGGCACAGGGTCTCTGCTTCTGGATCTAGGTCCTCTAACAGCAGCAGTCTTGTAAAAAGGGAATAAGGGAGTTTGAGCACTTTAAAAAACTTTACAAAGCCATCTAGAACTTGACTTCTAATTACCTGGCCTAAATACATGCACCATATAATGCTCCATATTTTGAACACATGCAGCTTCCTATATATTTCAATAAACCACAAACATATTAGAACTGACAAACCACTTCTTACTGCTCACTGGATATTTGCTGCCCTTCCTATTGCCATTTTCACAGTGTGGTAGACTTCTTTTCTAAATCCACCAACATTCTTAAGTCTATCACTAAAAACTAAACAATACATAAATAAGTCATTATCTTCACTTGCATAAAAAAGAAATTTTAAAATGACAATCAAGAAGGACACAGGGCTGGGGATTTAGCTCAGGGGGGCCTCAATTTTTTGAACAATCTTCAATACCATCCCAAAGTCAAGATTCCTAAACAGGAATGAAAAGCCCATTCTCTCACACATTCTACAGTTGCCTAGAGCAGCAAAACGACTTACTTCCAAGTTCAGGCTGCATTCGCTTAGCACCAAGTGAGAACATGGTCGCCTTTGGGGTAGTGGAGGAGAAATTTCTCCCTGAACTAATGAACAGATTAGACCCTTAGAGACAAAACACTTCATAATTTAGAAAGCAACTGTCTTCTAGTAACAACAAACCCTTAACAATTCCATGTTATCATGATACGCATATTCCCAAATATTGCTACCCAAGTTGGTTCCCAAAGAACTCTGCTTACATAGCTGGACTGAGAGTGATCTATGTTCAGACTTTTTAGATGGCATAATTATTCTAAATCCTTCATTGTTCTGGCCTAATTCTCATCTTCCTCCTTTTCATTCGAATAAAAAAGGATAATTAACCATTCCCCCTATGACTTTCACTTAACTCATAACCTATACCTCTAGAACGGCCATATATATACTGTCCTCAAACTTCAACACCCTTTGGTACTTTGGTACTATTTCCAAAATGGTGATTACAGAGTCATCTGGATACCTTTAAACCGAGGCATTTATTCAAGCAAAAGCATGGCTCTAAGGCCCCGCCTTTCACTAGTCAACTATTATCAGACTATTTTCTACAGCCCAGACAAAGTGTCAGAATTGAATGCAACATAATGACCAAGAAGTATTTCAAGTATTGCACCGTGCATCTATAAAAGAACACCTTTCTGCCTGCTGCCCCACAGCAAGACCCAGCGTACGACACAGGACGGTCAATTTTAAGTTGTTTCTGCTAAAATAGGGAGAAACAAAACTAGACAACAAATCTCAAGTACTTCTGTTACTCAGAAAATCAAATTTACCTTCACAAAACGTGAATTTGTTCTTAAAAGTTTGCGGACTACCAACAGCAAGAAATCCATTTCTTCAGTTCGCTCATGTACCTACAAAACAAAAAGGGGACACACCACATGGCATCAAGCCACACACACAGCACTGCTGAAAAAGCAGAGGGAAAGGGGGTTTCAATGCACCCCTGGGGGAGAGGGGACCAAACCAGTTCTCAGTGAATGCAGCTCTTCAGGAAAATGGCAACACTCCTGGTTAAGGGTAAGCAAAGGGTATCTGCCCACAAACCAGAGGGCACATGTAGGTCACTGTCACTTCCATATCTCTTTAGGACCTTGGCACTGGGGCAGAGTGGTGCTGAGTACCCTTGGCCCTTTCCACTTAATGTTAATAGATTCCCCAGGTCACTGTGACGACCACATATCCCCATCCTTCCCAGCACAGAGGACCACCAGGCCAAGCCCCTGGGCCCCTTGCTGGCCACTCTACAAAGTGGTCAGCAAGTACAAAGGGCTGGACACACCTGCATTATAATAAAAACTATTAGAAAATGAAGGAAGTTTTATGATTTATACATTAACTATAGTACGTATTTCACATGTGGCCCAAGACAGTTCCTCTTCACTCGATGCAGTCTAGGCAAGCCAGGAATGTTCAATCTACAGCCTGAAGTTGGAGGCTCATGGTCTCCCTACATGATTGCTGACCCCTCTGCCATGGTCTAAAGGCTCACTGTTATTTTAGTAAGTACAGGGATGTGATGGCTTGTATCTAGATGTGTCCCCCCACCCCCAAAGCCTCATGAGGTCATAGATGGACCTTTTCGGAGGTCGCTAAATCTAGAATGTGTGATGCTGGGATTAAGGATGTGATGCTGGGATTGATTCCTGGTGCAATGCTAGGATTAAGGGTGCCCCACCTGGGTGTGAATGCTACCTGCCTTTTGGGCAGGTAGCCTGGGCAGAATATAAGGGACAGAAAGACTGCTGTTGTTGCTGCTTGTCACTTGCTGCTTGTTGCTTTTGCTGCCTTCTGCCTGCCATGAACTGTTTATCCCCTGTGATGCCCCTCTGCCATGCCACCCTGCCTTGGAGCCAGCTAATTATGGATTGAAACCTCTATAAACTGTGAAAAATAAGCCTTTCCTTCTTTAGCTTTGGTGTCAGGAATTTTGTCTCAGCAATAAGGGATAAAGAACTCCAACAAGGGATAAAGAAGTAGCAATCTAATATTGACTGGGGAGTCACATATCATGTTCCATGACAGGCAGAACTACAGCTCACACGGATGGGCAGCGTTGACCCTGATAAAGCTGGCCCAATCAAAAGCACCTAAACCGGAACAAGGTCAGGGTCTGAGGCCAACAGGCAAAATTTCAACAGCAGCAGCACAGGGCCTGCTTACAGAAGCAGCATGCCTCCTAGCCCTGCTCAGACAGAAACTGAGACACAGACTAAGCCACCCAAGGATCCACAGCTGTTTCATCCTCCCCACTCTGCCCCACCTGGACCAGCCAAGGACAAAGGGCCATCTTTGTAAAAGAACCTAGTTACTCTACTAGATCAGGATACCTCAGTGCACAAGGGGCCAGTAAGACTCTCCCTGGAGACAGTACAGAGAGCATCTCTAAATTCGAAGGAGGGAGTCTTCTCTTCCAGGTAAAAGGCCTGATGCTTCTTTCTATAGCCAGTTCTATTGCAGGCTCTGTGGTGCATTTCTTTGCTATTAATGATCGTACACATCAAAAGCAAGTAGCAAGACCTCACACCAACAGCTGCCCTATGATAGAGTCAGCCTCTACTGAGCACCCCAGACTCACCTCACACCACCCCTCAATCCCATGTTAACTGGTACTTCTGATGCCTCCAGAAATGAGCCACATTTGCAGGCAGAAGTACTGATGAGGTTTAAAACACCAGAGTCTGGAGCAGAGCACTTCTGAAGCTCCTGGGAAACTTGGTGGAACACAACACCTCCCATCTAGAAACACTAGTCTTGAAATTATAGCCAGGCATGGTGGTGCACACCTGTAATCATAGCACTCTGGCAGGCTGAGGCTGGAGGATCACAAGTTCAAGCGCAGCCTGGGAAATTTAGTGAGACCTTGTCTCAAAATGAAAAATAAAAACAATTAGAGATGTAGCTCAGTGTGAAGGCACTGGGTTCAGTCCCCAGTACAAGGAAGGAAGAAAGGGAGGGCGGGAAGGAAGGAGAAGAAAAAGAAAACTACAAACATTGGTCAAATATTCCTTCCTACCAAGAAAAGTCCAGAAAGTGTAGGGGAAGGGGAAAAATAAGAAACCCAAGGCAGGCACAGGGATAAGGGTCATGATACTTTATTAGAGCTTTTCTCAGAAAGGTAAGTAGATCAGCGTCTCTTCCCCAGCCCCACAGTGCTGAAGGTAGAACCCAGGATGCTGCCATGCTAGGTGAGCCACATCTCCAGCACCTCTCCTTTTTTATTAAGTATTGTTGTCCTTATTTGCTATACAGAAAGGTCCTGTAGGTGGCTGAAAACATCTACACACAGTGATAGTCCTTGCAACTGTCTAACTGTGCTGGCATAGTCCACCAAGGGTGGCAACTCCCTGCAGAAGATGAAATGAGGCATATCCTTAGCTTTGGGACCTCAAAGGTGCTACACAACTACAGATGGCACATAAACAAGGGAGGGACACCACTCCAGGAAACCCTCATTTACAGAGGCAGGTGCTAGATCTGACCCAGGGCCAAAGCCTTCCTATACCAACTCTAAAAAGGAGCCTTTTCCTAATCATTCTTCGACATCCCACCCATATTTTCAGATAAAAAACAAAGAATAAAAACAAAATTTACATTCCTAAGTAGATAGGGCAGATGCAGAACCCAGTACTGACCAATCCGTCACTAGGGGACACACTTAGGGAAGCTGCCTCGTGTGAGCTGGTGAAGCAAGGACCAGTGCGGAAGGGCAGAGCACTCACTTCGTCAATGAAGACATGCGTGAATTCTACCAGACTCTTGGCGCTGACTATTTTCTGAAGCAGGACTCCAGTGGTCATGTATATTAACCTGGTGTCTTCTGTTGCTACCTTCTCCAGCCCCACCTAAAACCAGGGAAAGGAAAAGAGAAGGGGGCAAGAGTTCAGTTTAAATGGCTCCCACTTAACTACCAATACAGGTGCTGTCCGTTTTATAATGGAGGTAAGAATAAAAAATCATTGTATTTCAGAAGATACACAAAATCCTAATTAAAAGTCAAGTTCTCAAGATGACTTTCTTGTCTTGGCGGGGGGGGGGGCAACTTATTGAGTCACACTTCTGCCTCCACCACTTTCCTGTAATGCCCATTGTGTATGAAGACACCTTCTCAATACAAACATGAAATTCTAAAGGCCATGAGCCCAAGAGTTCACACTTCTGTCCTATCCAACTAGGAAAGAAATTATTCAGTAATTCGGTTTCACTATTTCTGTAAATTACACCACCATTCTGTTCCGTAATGGTTTGTTTCATTTTAATTTCCAGTAGAAAATACTCATGGCCTACTGTCGACAAATGCAGAATAAAAGACTAACAAAGAGCAAGTGCTCGCTTCCTCCCTCAGTCTCACCTGGTAGCCCACCAGGCCGCCCAGAGCCCATGAGCGCTCTTTGCTGATCCACCTGGCAATGCTGCTGGCTCCTATTTTCCGAGGCTGGGTAACTACAATGTTGCAGTAGGCTGAACGCTGAACATAATGATCCAAGATATACTGTGGGAGCTGAGTACTCTTGCCACTTCCTGTGGAGCCATGTATAATAACCACAGAATTGCTTTCTATCAAAGAAATAACCTGGGATTTAAAAAAAATAATAATTACTTTTCAAAATTGGTACAAAACTGGCAATGTTAAGTATTACCTATCTTAGGAAGACTTTCAGGGTTTATTTTTCTTCAAGTTAAATTACTAATTAACCATCTAAACATCACAAAAGAGAGCAAGAAGGCTACAAAACATTTGCTACCTTTAAAACCAATTCTACTCCTATAACTACTAACAGCTATGGAAACCAGGCCAACATAACTTCAACTCTCTAGGTCTCAATTTCTTCCACAAAAATGAAAATACTAAATTAGATTTCTGTGGCTCTTACTAAGTCTAAACTTCTATCATTTCAATTTTTTCTAATGAACCTGCATTGTAATTCTACTTAAAAACATGAAAACAACTGTTATTATATTCTAGTGGTTTTAAATTTTCACTTTAAATTATTCAGATGAACTTTTAAAACATTAACTTCTACTTTTCCCCTTACAGAATATACAGAGTATTCTAAACTCTAATTCCTTTTCTCTATAAAACTTCCTTATGTCCACCCTCAACTTATTTAAGCTCTCCTGTCCCTCTAGCAATCAATATGATCAAGGAATACAAACTAATTTTAATATTGGCCTCTAAAAATTAATAAAGTACACCTATCCTATAAACATTGTATGATTTAATCTGAAACAAACTAAAATTTGGAACAATTCCTGTTTTATCTATACCTGTTTTTTCCACTAGAATAGTCAATAAAAATTTCAATACTTTGTTTAACCATGTTTAATAATATGCAATTAATTAGAAACTCAACCATCCTACTGCTAGATCTGACCTGGCACTGGCAACAAAATGATGTGTAAAATGACTGATCAAATTAGTCAACAAGCAGGAAAAAGGGGCAACACTATAAGGAAAACCTAATGGAAGGCTGGTTATATAGCTCAGTGGCAGAGGACTTGCCAACCATGCCCAAAGCCGGGGGTTGATCCTCAGCCCTGCAAAGCTGAGGAGGAAAAACAAACCAACACGTGTTGTCTGTTTTTAACAAAAGACCTGACAGTAAACTTCTTAACAGGAAGCTCTCCAGGGAGACGCAGGTGTGCAGACAGGAAAGGCTGGGTGAAGAGCTCAATGCCAGAAGATACACTCGGGTAGAGGCTAGACACACTAAACTCAGGCCAAAGAAAACTCAGCAGCACAGTCATTACATAAAACCCATAAAATCATGCTGGTGTAAGCCTGCAATCCCAGCACTTGGGAGGTTAAGACAAGAGGACTGAAAGTTCAATGCTAGCTTGGGCTGCCTAGCAAGTTCAAGGCCAGCCTGCACTACACAGAGAGACTCTATCTCAAAAAAAAAATAAAAAATAAAAACCATTTCCTCACAGCCCCAGGTTAGCCTCCTCCTCTGTCCGCCTCAGGGCCTTACACACCACAGGTGTGCTCACCTAGTAATTGTAAACAACAGTCCTGGGCCTCTGGCATTCATTCAACCAGTAAAATTACATTTATAAAAATAATGTTACCTCTTCTTTACATCGATTTATAGGCAAATCAGGATACTTGTAAGTTGTCTCTGGGATGCATGTCACATTGCTTAATTTAGTCAAAGGTGGTCTTGGACCTGGATTCAGACAAAACAAATAAATACAATGATATATCTTACCAGAAAAAAAAAGATGAAGCAAGCAACCCAATATTCTATCTAATCTGAATACACAGTACATTCAGCACACACAGACTATGCAAAGAATACATCTTCACAGGCTAACTCTGCCAGCAGGCTCCTTAGAAACTTCCCTTAGTAGCCCACTAATAATGATGCAGACAATTAAACTGAGCATTCAGATCTTCCTTCATGGCCACCAACAAATGCTGTGGCCTCGTAGCACCTCCTAAGGCAACCCTCTGTGAAACACCATGCTCACCACTTCATTAAACAGTACTAAAAAGGATTTCAACAAAGCGCATCAATTTGTTAACTGCACATTCCTTGCTAATAAAATAACAGTAGCAATAAATAGATCTAATTCTACTTACAAACTACAGGCACAGTAAAAAGGGGTCAAACTCACTGTGCTAAGGATGCTGAATGTTATGTCTGACCACCCTTCCCTGCACAGTGTCCTCCTGTGAATGTACACACTGCTCCAGCTGCCCCACAGATCCTGAATGACCTCTGCCTATCACTCCACGAATTGGTGAAGCATCACAATCCATGAGATACAAAGCTTCACTGGGAAATGAGTTTCATTTCCAAAATAAACTCTTAAGACTTTTTGTCTCTCTGCCAAATTGCTTCCTTCTGCATACCCCTCTCCCCACAAAGCCCCCTTTTTTTCTTTCCCACTTCCTCCCTCTCCCCACCCTTCTTCTCTATTTCCATCCCAATAGCACCTCACTGCCACTGTTCTGCCTATAAACATGGCCATCAAGCTTTTATTTCACAATTGGTCTAATAACATATAATTAAAATGTGGTTATTTTCCTATTATAAATAAATCATATCTTCATATACACACCTATGCACACTCACATGCTGAGGATCAAACCCAGGGCTCCCACAGAAATTGTTCATGCTAGACAAGCACTCTGCCAGTGAGCCCTCCCCTGGCCCCCTCTTTTTCTTTATCCGAATCAAGCTGCATGGTACTTGTTCTCAATTCCACAACCAGAGGAGCCAGATCTCAAAGCAAAACCTGCTCCTTTAGAGTGAAGAAGATATTAGAAAATGGAAGAATATCCCTTGTTCTTGGGTAGGAAGAACCAAGATAGTGACAATGGCCATACTCCCAAAATTGTTATACAGACTTAATGCAATCCCAATTAAAATACCAATAGCATACCTCACAGAATTAGAGAAAACAATCCTAAAATTTATTTGGAACCAGAAGAAACCTAGAATAGCAAAAGCAATTCTGGGCAACAAAAGCAAAGCAGGGGCCACCACAATCCCTGACCTCAAATTATATTACGGAGCTACTGTAATAAAAACAGCCTGGTACCAGAAAAAAAAAAAAAAAAGACCCTGAGGACCAATGGAACAGGTTAGAAGATGTGGAAACAAGTCCAAACACTCTCAGTCACCTTATCTTTGACAAAGGGGCCAAACTCCCTCACTGAAAGAAAGACAGCCTCTTTATTAAATGGTGCTGGAAAAACTGGCTCTCTACATGCCAAAAATTAAAACTAGACCCGTATCTTTCCCCAGGCACTAAGCTAAAATCAAAGTGGATTAAAGATCTAAATATTAAAACAGAAACACTAAATCTGCTGGAAGATAAAATAGGTAGAACTCTTGAAGACATAGGTGTAGGCAAAGATTTTATGAACAAAACCCCAATTGCCCAAGAAATACTACAAAGAATCAACAACTGGGACCTAAACTTATTAAAAAGCTTTTGCACAGCAAAAGAAACCAGCAACACAGCAAAGAGACAACCTACAAACTGGGAAAAAAATTTTTGCCAGCTGTTCCTCTGACAAAGGACTGATATCTTGAATATACAAAGAATTCAAAAAAATCAGACCCTCAAAATTTGAAGACCCAATCCAAAAATGGGCAGCTAAAACTGAATAGATACTTCTCAGATGAAGAAGTAGAAACAGCAAATAAACATTTGGAAAAATGTTCAACATCACTCGTCATTCAAGAGATGCAAATTGAAACAACATTAAGATTCCACCTCACTCCAGAAAGAATGGCTATTTATCAATAAATCAGCCAACAACAAATGCTGGCGGGGCCGTGGGGAAAAAGGAACCCTCCTCCACTGTTGGTGGGAATGTAGACTGGTGCAACCACTATGGAAATCAGTGTGGAGATTCCTCAAAAAACTAGGACTAGAGGTTCCATTTGACCCAGCTATTCCCCTTCTTGGTATCTTCCCAAAAGAATTAAAAACATCATACCATAGTGATCTATGCACACCCATGTTTATAATGGCACAGTCTGTAATAGCTAAATCTTGGAAACAGCCCAAATGCCCATCAACCAATGAATGGATAAATAAAATTTGTTTTTTAATACAATGGAGTACTATTCTGCCATTGTTTCTGTGGCATGAGAAACAGAAAGTGTAAGGACTAAAATGTATTACATTGAGAAGGGGAGGAAATTGTTCAAATGGGAAGGGGAACAAGGGACGGGGAGGGGGAAAGGAACTGAGGGACAAGAGAAAAAAGAATAGATGGGAAAAAATGGAAACAAAGCTTTTGCAGATAAGGGGGGGCAGAGGGGTTGAAGGGAGGGGAGAGGAACAGGAAAAAAAGCAGCAGCAAGATATATCATGTACAGATACAAATTCCCTATGATGAATGTTAACACTATGTATACCTAAAATGTGCCATTAAAAATTTTTTTAAAACCCTGCTCCTTTGTGCGAAGTATAAGAGCCCATGCCATTGGCTTGGAAATAGTACCCAAGTCCTGCTCTGAACAGCCTCCCTGGTCTCTAATCTCCCTCCCCACCCACTGCTGAGCTCACTACAACAGGGTTTCTCTTTCCAGCATCACATGTCACTGTCATTCACCACTCCTGCCAGCTTTGAAGAGTACCAGTGATGCCTCCTTCCTCTCCAATTGGTATGCCAGCCTTGAGAACACAATCAGGAGAGGGAGGAGCCACCGGCCTCTGTGAGACAGGCCAGACACAGCAGAGGCACAGGGAGAAGCAAGCAACTGGGGACAAGAAGGAGAAAGGCTGTGCAAAGAGGTCATCCAAGAGGAAAGTGTGATGTCTACTCATTTATTTTCCCCAGTACTAGGGATTGAATGCATAGCCTCTGCACTGAGCTACATCCCCAGCCCTTCTTACTTACTTTTGTATTTATTTGAGATAGGTTTTCATTAAATTGCCCAAGCTGGGCTTAAACTCCCAGAGTGCTAAGATTATAGGGCAGTGCCACCACGTCCAGCAGCTATGACTACTCTTTTAGAAAGACAAAAAAGGAAGCAGCTAAATCTTTTTGCTAAGAGAATCCAAGCCCTGGTTCACAGTGCTGTTCAGTGAATTCTGTTATTCTGACAATACTGATGTGACTTACATAACTTGATTGCATGTGTTTTGAAGGTTTGCTACTTGAAAGACAGAAATCATACAAGGAAAAATGCCCAAAGTCCCCATGGCACTATCTAGTCCACAGCCCTTCTCCATGCACCACAAAACACCACCTGACACTTTCAGGTCACTGGCTGCTCAGCCCCGCAGATCCAGCCCTGCCTCTGCACACAGCCCCAGGGTGGGTGGGAGCAGAGAGCCTCACAGCTGCGTGGTTCTGTCAGTTTCACATTAGCAACAGACAAAAGGAAAAGCATCCAGATGATCTAAGGCAAATCAACAAACCACACAGGACACAGTGAGGTCAAAGTGGCATGAGAAGCACCCCCTCAAAATTTGCCATTCTCATTTCCCCATCAAGTCTTTATTCTAGGTTATTAGCATTAAAATATTTTATATGACCAGAAAAAAACAGAAATTATAAAAATTGCTAGATCTCTTCATTAAATCACCCTACCAGATCATCATTGACTAAATTCAAAACCTAACCCTAAAGTTCCACAGTCAGAGGTTCCAAACAGTATACAATGGATTTTAACATAAGCACACATAAGAAATGCATAACAGCATTTCTTACCTTAAAACCAAGACAGCGTACCTGTCTAGAAGAGAAAAGAAGCCTAATTACTGCATTTCTGACTTAACATTAATTCTTCAAAATACATAATTACATATCACTTTCTCCAAGGATAGGAAGATATTCTGTACGCCGAAGGAAGTCTGCCTCAAGGAGGGAGGCCTGCTTCTCTTTTCAGACATTCCAGAGAGGCCATTTCCTCTGAGGCTCGGAAGAAAAGCACAGATGGGGTGAGAACAACCACTAAAATATCCCCAGACTGAAAAGGAGGCAGCACTGAGTGTTTCCTTGACACTCACAGGCTACCCCAGGAAGAATCCAAACCCAAGTCATGAAAGCAGAAGAACCCCAAGGAGGCCACAATCTGGAAGAGGATCTTACTATTAGGAAAGACTTCACTTACCCATGCTATTCAATACTGATCTTTTAAAAATGGCTTAACTTACCTTCCCAAAAGAGTTAAAGACATTGTATTACAGTGATCCACACTCATCCATGTTCATAGCAGCACAACTCACAATAGCTAAATCTTGGAAATAATCTATATGTCCATCGACAGATGAGCAGATAAAGAAAATGTATTTACACACAATGGAGTAGTACTCTGCTATAAAAAAGGATAAACTTGGCTGGGGATTTAGCTCAGTGGTTAGAGTGCTTGCCTAGCAAGCACAAAGCCCTGAGTTCAATCCCTGGCGGAAAAAAAAAAAAGGATAAACTTGAATCATTTGTAGGAAAATGGATGTACCTTCAGATCATAATTCTAAGTGAAATAAATCAGACATGCAAGTTTAAATATCCCACAGTTTCTCTCTAACATGAGAAACCCAAAGTATAAATAATTTACATATAAAGATAGGAAACAGGGAGATTGATCTTTTACAAATGGGAAGAGGACCAAGAGATAGAGGGAGGAGAGTGGGAAGGAAAGGGAAGAAAAAAGAATTAAGATATGAACATAAATGCCATGTACTGCAAACATGTACTAATAAAAATTTTAAAAATTATTTTAAAAAGGAAAAAAAAATCTGTAACCCAGCTACTTCCAAACAGTGCAATCCAGATGGTGCTGGGATTCAGAAACAGCACCAGTGTGCACTGGCCTGTGCATGTGCTTGGCCTGCACAGGTGCAGCAAGGCCCACAGCACACGGAGTCCTCTGCAACTAACCAGCACACCTTCCTGAAATGGAGTATTAGACAGCAACACAAAGGTTGCTCCACACCCCAATTAAGGCTTCACGGTACTCACCATACTGACAGACAGTCACCGTTCCTCTGTCACTGAAGACACTGCCAAGACTTCCCATAGATAAGCAATAATGCAATACACAACTTCGTACTTTTCTTATCATAAGTAAGTGCACAAAAGGGTCCACGTATTTTTAACTATCACTTCTGGTAATAATACAGTAATTATTGCTGCTCAGACAAATCTCCAGCCAGAGGCAACTAAAGATGCTAGGTAAAATACAAAAGCATCCTAAAGGCATTGAAGGGATGAGTAGCCAAGGAAAAGATGCCACGTCAGTGTCTAAAAACACAGAGAGGAAGGCAAAGAACTAAAGTCTGCTTTTACCTTAAGATGAAAGAAAAACGAGAAATTAACTACAATACAGCAGTGACAAAAAAAAAAAAAACCCAGAAAAGACAATATTCTAAGTTCAACTTCTGGCCTCACTCAGAGCACAGGTATACAGAGACTACAACAAGAGACAGAGTTTCTCAGTGAGATGGATAGTCTATATGGATAATTTTTTATAAAGCAAAAATTCAGTCACCTTCTATCACATAAACAGGGTCTAAGGCTAATAATGTAACTAAAGCAACTTACTCCACATTCTTCATGGAGTGCCCTGGAGAAAAGAGTGTAAAAGGACCTTTTACTTTTTACTTTACAGGTTTCTGCTTTTTTAAAATTTTTTTTTTATGTTTACTACAAAAAAACCTCAACTCCGATAAGTTTTTAAGTAAAAATTTTAAGTAGTTTTAATGAATATAAGGTAAGGGACCATTATTAGTCCACCATAAAACAGACTATTTAGGAACTATATTTAAGAGAGAAAATACTGAACACTTTACAACCTATCACAACTCATTCCAAAAAAGATCTTGAATTAACATGCAGTACAGATTTCTTATTTTGACTAAAATACTTTATTTCTTAAACATTTTAAGCACATAATGTTTTAAAGTGTGAACCACACACACATCATATTTAAGGTTTTAGGGAGGGTGTTTTGAGACAGGGTCTCCCTCTATAATTCAGGCTCGCCTTGAACTCCCTATGCAGCCCAGGCTGGCCTCAAACTCACAGAGATTCTCCTGGCTCAGCCTCTCGAGTGCTGGGATTACAGGCATGTGCCACCATGACCGGTTATAAGGTCTTTAAAGATAGCCACTTACCTTGCCTGCCTGTTGGTTGGTCACTGCCATACATGTCAAATTCTTGAGCTTCGAGTTGTCTGTATTTGTTAATATACTCCATCTCTGAACTCCTCTGACTGAGTGACCTGAAAAGAACAAAACAGTTAGTGTGCCAGATAATCCTGACTGACAGCGTGACTAGATCGAGAGACGTTCCAGAGAGGTGGCTGCTTTGAGAGCACGGTGACATCACCAACGGGTCAACCTAAGGACAGCTGAACAGTCTATTAGGTGGTGGGGCCCACCGGGAGTAAGCAGGTCATGGGGATGTGATCTTGAGAACTGTAACTGGTCCCTGTCCCCTTCCTCTTGGGCTCTTCCCCAGCTCTGTGCTTCCTGGATGGCATGAAGGAAGCAGCTTTTTTCTGCCATGCCCTTCCACCATCATGCTTCTAATGTGGAGCTAGCCAACTACAAACTGAAAGTTCTGAAACTACAAGCCAAAATAAGTATCTCCTCCTTTAACCTGCCAGTGTCAGGCATTCCAAATCAGCAAGAGAAGCTGATCACAGTTAATATACCATTTCCAAAAGGCCATCAACTCCTGTGTGCCAAAGGTGCTCCTGCATCGCTATTTTATGTTAAGCCATGGAGGAAAATCCAAGCAGTCAATAAGCAAATGGGAAGATGCTGAAATCCAGTCACCAGATAAATGCAAATTAAAACACTGAGAACCCACTTTTTATCCACTAAGATGGCAAAAAGATCAAATATTCTCAGAATATTTATTGGAAGAGGGTGGTAAATGGTATGTCCATTTACCCTAAAGAGTTATCTGCAGTATCTACTAAAATTTAAAACCTATACCACTTAATATCTAAGTTTCTCCTCAAAACCACACTTAGTGCATCCAAGCACTGTGGTGCACACCTGTAATCCCAGCACAAGGGAGGCTGAGGTAAGAGAACTGTCACAAATTCAAGGCCAGCCTGGGCCACACATCATTTCAAGGCCAGCCCGGGCTACAAGCAAGACCCTGTCTCAAAAAAATTTTTTAGTGTAGTACTTGCACATATAAACAATGAGGCATGTGCACAGATATGTATGGAAGCATTTGCTCATTCTGAGTACCTGCCACACAGAAGGCATTGTTTTAGATACCAAGGAAAGAAGAGGAGACAAAACTAATCCCCTGGGCTGGTGAAACTGCCATTCTAATGAGTGATGCATAATTTGTATGTAAGATACTAACTAGTGATGTAGAGAAAAATAAAACTGTGTAAGGATATAAGGAATTCCAGGGAGAAGCTGGCCATGATGACATATGCCTATAATCCCAGCACACTGGGAGGCTGAGGCAGGAGGATCACAAGTTTGAGCCAAGCCTGAGCAACTCAGTGACTTAGTGAGACCTGGTATCAAAATAAAAAATAAAAAAAGGCCTGGGGATGTAGCTCAGTGCAAAGGTTCTGGGTTCAATCCCCAGTACCACCAAGGGAAAAAAAAATAAAATTCCAGGGAAGAAGGGAGAAAGAGAGTCTCTTCATAATATTCATTACAGATGGATATAACATGCCACATGCTATCAATTATTTGGTTTTTATCAATGATGAATTTCAGCACACTGCTGTCAGAGAACAGGCTTAATGATATCAACTCTTAAAATTTGAGGATAAGATGGTTAATTTTATACGTCAACTCAACTGGCGTAATGGAGGGCCAGAATGCTGGCAAAATATTATTTCCAGCTTTGTCTTGTGGGGATGTTTCCAGAACAGATTAGCCTCTGAACCAACCGACTAAATAAAGAAGATCCACCCTCATCAGTTTGGGTGAGAAGACACTATACATTTGAGGGCTGTAGTCATTAAATTTAATTGTGTCAACTTGATGGGGTTGAGAGCAACCTAGAGATCAGTAAAGTACATTTCTGGGTTTGTCTGGGTGGGTCATGGAGGCATGGCTTTGGGTACTTATGGTCTCTGGCCTCCTCTTCTCTGGAATTCCTGCCCTGCTCTGCTTCCCACTCACTATAAACTTTGCTCTGCCACACCCTTTCACCACGTTTCTACTTCAAGCCTGCTGACCATGGACTGAATCCCTTGGTACCATGAGCCAGATTAAACCTCTTCTCCTTTAAGCTAGGTGTGTTGGGTATCATGTTACAGTAATGGGAAAGCTGAGTAACACAAGGATCCACCCAAACAGAGTAAAGGAAGGGTGGAGACTGAACTGTCTCAGTTCTTCAGCTGGGACACACATTTTCTGCCCTCAGACACTGGAGCAACTGTTTCTCTGGCCTTCAGGCTCCAGGACCTACCCCAGTAGCTCTCTGCACCAAGTTCTCAGGCCTTCAAACTCCAACTGAATTACACTCCTGGCTTTCCTGGCTCCTTGGCTTGTATGCACCTCATTGAGAGACTTCTTGGCCTCCAAAATCTTGGGAACCAATTCTAGTAATAATAATCTCATGGTTCTGTTTCCCTAGAAAACCCTGATTAATAGCTTTAATAAAATGCTTATGCATTAGAGTCTATTTTTGCCTAAGAGTTGTATCAACATTTTTTGGTTATTCTGGTGGCCTGATAATTGCTCGCTAATTCACTCAACAACTGACTGTGGTCTGATTCCATGTCTGATGCTCTTCCTAGCACTAGAGATGGAACAGTCAGCAGTACAAACTGCCTTCATGGAGCTTACAGTCCAGCTAGGAAAAGAGAATTAAATAAAACTATGTTAGATAAGAGCATATGGATAAAGGCCAATAGGAGTCAGGGGACCACCTCCTGGACAACCACCACCAAGGCCATGGTGGATGCAGCATGGGCAAGAGCAGCACACAGTGAGCCACAGGAACAGTACTCTGGGACACTATGCAGCAGAGTCCATAGCCCATGCTGACATATTAATGAGAAGTAAAAAGCAAAGGAAGTCAAGCACGATTCCAAGGTGCCCATTTTAGGTAGGATTTTGCAAGTACCCTGTGCCCTGGACAGAGCATATGGGCAACCCCCTGAGGGCTCTGGAGAGTAAACAGCAGACAGGGGAAGAGGGCCAGGTGGCCATGTCTCACCAGGCCAGGGGAATTTGCCATTTATTTCTTCTGGTGTCTCCTGGCCTGCATTCACTGCAGAACAAGGTCAGGACAGGGTCACTGGCCAGGAAGAAAGCCTGGAAAATCCTCTGGCTCTGCGTCATGCTGCAAGAGGGCTGCTGAGAACCTGAAACCAAGATGACCACCAACGTTCCTCTTTCTTTCTCCATTCTCTTACGTCCCAGCCCATAAGCAGTACTGTAGAAGTGGCAAAAGTGACAGCAGTGCCACAGGGGCCCCCAGGAGCCTAAACTCCCTCTCTAGTAGGAGGAGCTATGGTCCCCAGAGGTGAAGAAATCCTCTTCCACCTTTCCCAGCCCTCTCACTGCTTGGCCCAGGACACGGGTATAGTGGAATGCTGTCAGCTGCAGAAAGCGAAGACCTTAGGAAACAGCCCCAGAAGCTGTTTGTGAAGTCCTGGGCTGACCTCCAGGCTGTTCAGCATGGGATGATCAAGAGCCACTACCAACTCAGAACAGAGGTGTGGACAGAACCGCCACCAGGGGGCACACCTACAGGACAGAGGTGGACTGTAGAGCAATGGTTCTAAGAACCAGCCTGAGGCAGGAACTGTGGGCCTGAGCACACCTGGATTGGCTGCAGTCCCACAGGATGGAGACAGAAACCAGAGTTCCATCAGAGAACATTCTAAACAGGACACACATGGAAGTCACTTGGCATATGAAGATCTGGGAAATTCTTCTGGGTGGAGCATAACCATTTACTTTGCATACTATTTATCCCTGGGCACCAAAACAACCTGAACCCTATGCTCGTATCATTGCAAATCAACTAAAGACCCAAGTGCTTCCTTTTTTAAGTCTATCATGCTAATCTTCTGTGTTTTGTAACTTTGGCGTACAGAAGCCCTTCTTAAGAGTACAGAAAAGAAAAATACGAATAAATTTAACCATATCATAATTTAAAACTTATGGTCAATGTCTATAAAGTTTAAAGGACAGTAAGAGTGGTCACATATCCACTTACAACACATAACAAAAGACTGTGCTAAGAATTCCTATAAATCAGGAAATACAGACAACTCTGTAGCAATGTGACTTAACTTCTTACAAAATATATTGGTATTTTAAGTAAACTATTTTAAGGAGGAAGTAATACTAAGAAAAAACTTAACATCATGGTTTTTCTTCAAGTACTAACTGCATCTTTTTTCAATTTTTTGTTATGGTGAGTACATATAAATTTACCATTTTCAAGTGTACTGCTCAATGTTATTAAACATATTTGTAATATTGTTCAACTGCACCACCGTCCAGCTCCATAATTCTTCTCGTTTTATAAAACCAGAACTCTATGCCCACTAAACATCACCTCTGTTTCCCTTCACCCCAGTTGCTGCCAACCATTCCACTCTTTCCCCATGATCGTGATTAATACTCTACCTCATATAAGTGGAATCACATAGTATTTTTCATGACTGGCCTTATTTCACTTAGCACTATATGCTCAAATTATATCTATGTTGTAGCATATCAAAATTTGCTTCCTTTTTAAGGCTGCAATATTCCATTGCATGGATGTGTACATTTTGCATATCCATTTGTTTTACTTTTCTCTTGTTGCTGAGACAAAATACCAGACACCCAAAGTCAGGGAAAGAAAGGTTTATTTAGCTCACAGTTTGTAGAGGTTTCAGTCCACAGTCAGCTGGGTCCAAGGCAGAGTGGCATGGCAGACAGCCAGAAGGCAGCAAGGTAAGCAAGGAGGGGGCAAGCAAGGGGGATTAACCAGCTTCTTCCTGTATTTTATATCTCAGCCAAACTACCTGGCTAAGTACTCCCACCCTTAATCCTAATACCCTTAAACCTAGCGTCACATCCTTGATCCCAGTAGAGCTGTGCCAAACCAATCAGTGGACTAATTTAGTAATCACACACTCTAGATCCAGCTACCTCTTACCACATGAGGCTTTGTGGGGACATCTAGACACAAACCATAATACCATTCATCTACCAATGGATACTTTGGCTGCTTCCACATTTTAGCTATTGTAAATGATGAACACAGGCATACAAACATCTCAAAATCATCACTGTCTACTCTGTTGTTTGTGTGTTGACTTTGTATTCTGCTATTTTGCTGAACTTACTAGTTCTGGCAGTTTTTTCACTTTTTTTTAGTGAATTCTACATGTAAGATCAAAACATCTGGAAAGGAAGGGAGGGACAAGAAAAAATAGAAGAAAAAATGGAAACAAAGCTTTCATAAATAAGGCGGGAAGAGGGGTTGAAGGGAGGGGAGGGGAACAGGAAAAAAGTAGGAGCAAGATATATCATGGACAGGCACTAATTCCCTATATGAATGTTATTATGTATATCTAAAATGTACCACTAAAAGAAAAAAAGAAAAAATCAAAACATCTGCAAACAGAGAATATTATTTCTTACCATCCAGTTTGACTCTTTTTGTCAATCTAAATAACAAGAGATACATTCTCCAACCATAATAAGTTCAATTGAGAACAAATCAGGCAGTTACAAATACATAGTACACATGTCATAGTAGTCTATGGGCATGTTCAGGGAGGCAAAGGAAGACAATGGATTTTGTTTGGATGTTTTAAATTTTTTGTGGTGCTGAGGCTCAAACCCAGAGCCTCATACGTGCTCAGCAAGCACTCTACCACTGAGCTACACCCCAGCCCAAGACAAAAGTTTTTAAAGCTTAAATGAGGAGTACACGTAAGTTGCTTTGTGACGGACAGCATGGGCTACAGAGGCTTACCACAGGAGCTGACTTAGTGTTTCAGGCAGGAGTTCTCATACATCTGGCTGGCTGTTCTTGTTGCTTAGCATGATGAAATCTGGAAAGTCCTTGGCAGAATTCTTATTACAGGCATATGCATATGCATGTGAGAACCCTTCAGAATCTCTGTAATAGTTATTACCACAGGCACACATATGAGAACCTTCTCTTCATAACCTCCTGAGTCTGTCTGGTTTGGGTCTGACAGTGACTCTGTCTTCATACTGACAACTTTCACATTTGCTTTTTCTTGCCTACTTGCTCTGGCTAGAATTTCTAGTACTACATCAAACAGAAGTGGTAAAAGTGGACATCCTGTTCCTCATCTGAGAGGAAATTTTTCAGTCTTTCACCACTGACTCTAACTAAATTGTGAGCTTTTTATGTATGGCATTTATTATGTTGATCATTTCCTTCTTTTGTTGAATGTTTTTATATAAACCCCATAAAAACATGATTTCATTTTTTTTAAATGAGCCACTAAGCCCGAACTTTTAATTCCATAGCAAAGGATTGGGAGTGGGGGATAACAAAGGGTTTCACTATGTAGTCTAGGCTGCCCTGGAACTCACGGTGATCCTCCTATCTCAGCCTCCCAAGTGCTAGCATTACAGGCTTGTAGCACCACAGCCAGCTGTAATAAAGGATTTAAAACAAAAGGATATTAGTCTTCCCACAAAGAACAATCTTTAACTGCAATCTAATGCTACTGAAAACTGTATCAGGCAAGCTGGGTGTGGCGGTGCACACCTTGCTCCCAGCACTTGAGAGGCTGAGGAAAGAGACTTGCCATGAGCTGGAGGCCAGTTTTGAGTTCCAAGGTGGCCTGAACTACATAGCGAGATCTTGTCTCCAAAAAAAATTTTTATACTATTTAGCTAAGAGATAGCCTAGACTACCATGACAACCACCAAAATGAAAATGACCTTTTTAATTGTTTAAGCTTTATATCTTCCACACAAAATATCCTAACAAGGTTGTGATTCATTAGAAAAATGTCACTTATTGGACTTACTAAAATATTTGATAAATAAAATCCCATATTAATCTGGTTTTACCCTAATAAAGAGGAAAATTAATAAAATGTACCTCCTTATCTAGATTTACAAATACTACTTATGTTCTCTTTCTATATGGTAGTAAGGGAAATAATATAGAGATGATATCTGGTCTCTGCTTTAATCTAGCTTGACAGTTATTCAAAAGAGGAAAAACTAAAATGTGAAACAATACAAGTAGCATACACCAAGTACGAGAAAAACTGGTTAATGCAAATAAATTCAAAGGAAGGCACGAGGTAGCAAGAAAAGTTCTGGGACGGTCAGATGTGGGCGAGGGCCTCAATGGCAGACAGCTGTCCACTAAGTCAAGTGGAAAGGGAGATGGCCTCCAAGAAGCTGTCTATGTGACTCGTCACTGACCTTTCCATCTCTGCCCAGAGGACAGCCCCCATCTAGAAAGCCTTCCCATCCTCCAGATCTGAGGAGCCACTTCAAGTGTGTTAAGTAGCATGTGGCACTCTTTAAGTACCTTACTCATGCCCTTATATTCGCACTCTCCTCAGAAGGCCCTGCGAGGCAGGAACTATGGCTGCCTGGTTCACTACTGCATCCACAGCTCCCAGCCCTCCAGCCATGGCAGAGAGCCATTAGACATCTGCTGAGCGACTGAATGCCAGCAGTTACAGTAGAGGACAGAGCATCAACTAATCAAAGCATTAGAAAAAAGAGCAACTAGAACAGAGTTCAGAGGAGATACAGCCAAGCAAAGAATGTTGGTGAACTGAAATACAAGCTGGTATGCAAGCTGGATCCTGAGAAGGAGAACCACAATGTGATACATGGAAAAGAAAAAGAATAAGCCTTTGAGAAGAGTCAGTGTAATCAAAGCTGAGGGACCCAGAGTGAGTACTGCACACGGGGGAGTTAAGCGGGGCACTGGGATGGTGCAAGAGGGAAAACTACACAAGAAGGGATAATAATGCAGACCGCAGAGGGCTGTGAGGGGGAATCTGGTTTATGTTCCATATTCGACATACTCTGGTATTTTTTGTTAATATTTCAGAGTTAAAAAAAAAATCTAAGCAGCAACCAAGACAGTTATTCAAAGGAAGAATTGACAACATTCACTGTAGTTTTAGTATAAAACTTGGTAAGGCATTGCTGTCATGATAAAATCCATTCCTTTCCTTCTCCTAGTACTACATGCAATATAATGTGAAAACCTTGTAGTTGAGGATAATGAATCCTGATGACTGTCTATTTCCAGCACAGTAACAGGGGTTATAGGATGACCACACATGTCACTCTTGATCACATATGGCACACAAGTCTGATGTGAAAAATGTCTATTCTTCACAACTCATTGGAAGGAAAAGCAACAGAAAAAAACAAGTATTATAAAAGAAAAAACCACTGTCCAGTTGCTTAACAGAGAGCCAGACAGTAAAAGACCCTTTATACTCTAATGAAACCAGGAAAAACATCACACTTGACCTGTTATAGTCCATTCATTCTAACAGGAAAAATCTTTGACTAGAAAACTAGCACAATAAAGGCCACCGCACACCAGCACTCACCTAAATGTGAGTGTGTTTCATCTGCAGCTCCAAGACAAAATGCTCACACACATTTTCTTGATGAATTGTAAGACTGTGTTTTGAACTTTATGTTTCTACATCTCTATTTTTCCCTTATAATCTGTTACTACCTTAATACCATGTCACTAAAGAGATTACAAGTACATTTTAAAGTGTTTATAATGTCCTCTAACGTATCAACATTCTTATATACATTAACTATTTTGCAAGAAAAGTGAATGCAGAATGTTTTATTTGCTAAATATTTACGCAACTGATGTCAGCATGCCTATTTTGCTCAATTACAACACACTTCCTCAGAGTACATATTTTGCACCTAGTCAAATCAGATCTATTTTTCCTGCTTTCATTAGAGGGGACAGTGACCTGGCTTCTAAATGACCTGAAAGTTAAGCTGAAGAATAAAAGCAACATGGTTATTTTTAGAGCTAGACAGGCATAAAAATACAGCACTAAACTATGACCTACAGCTATGCACGGCAAAGCACCGCATTGTGCGACAGTCTCTGCTTCAGCTGGGAGCGCGTCTGTGGCACTTCAGACAATGTTTCTCATTTCATTGCCAAAGACATGTCCAACACGCTTGGGACCAGCATCCATTGCTGCCGGCACCTCTTCAAACAGAATGAGCACATTTAGAAGGTAGACCATTATATAACTTGTGAAAATTCAATAGTAAGTTATTTTTGTCATTTCTTCTAGCTTACTTACAAGGTGAATTAATCAGCATTCTCTCCAAATGAAGACATCACAACTTCATTCCTAACATAGAAAGTTGTTTATTTCAAATACAGTTTCAGTGGGTAAATCAGGAGGCTCATTCCCTCAACAGAGAACACATCCAGGAGAAAGAGAGATGCCTGAGTGAAACACACCTTCATCACCAATCCGAGTCAACTCTGGCAACAGCCCCACACCAGATTCGCCAACTCGGCAGGTAAGTGCTAAGCCTTTTCTACACAAAGCAGAAATCAAAAGTGACTATAGATGGCACTTTCCAGCACATTAATATTTTAAAGCTTCCTAAGAATTTTAATAGCAAGTGTTATTTTTAGAAATTGTTCAGTCTGTAGATTATCCCTGACATTATGTATTTAATTTCTGTTTAGCGATATAGAAGTATTTTCAAAGCTTGGTTTTTGGCACTGACCTACTTAGAAATGAAAAGACTTTAGTCCATGTTCTAATCTTATATTGACCTGCATATCTAACCAGTGAAAAATTCATGCACTTTTCTGGCAGTCTTATTGTAAATAAACAAATATTTGCTCATGAGAACCATAAAATTTTATGCAAACAGACAAGTGAGAATATTTCTTTCTTTTTTTTTAGAATATTTCTACAGGAAAAAAATGCCGCTTTTTGGCTGGATGAAATGGCCAAAAAATGATTCCTACAAACCCACACACCATACCAGCTCAGATGTAGTGACAAAGACGCTGCTTCGGGAATTAAAATGGCATCTAAAGGAGCGAGAGAAATTAATACAAGAAATCGAAAATGAACAAAAAGTAAGAAAAACAGGTGTGGATTACAACTGGCTGAGAAACTACCAGAATCCTCACACAACTATCCCAGCTACTGAACAAAGACAACTTGAAGCTCTCTGCTCACAAGTTCAACCTTGCCAAACTGGAACTATTCTCAGCAGGTAAAAATACTATGTTCTTTTTTTATGTTACAAGCTACGGCCAAGTGTAACTTCCACATATATTTTGACTAAAATTGTAATCTATTATGTAAATTCTTTCACTGTGTGTACCAAATACCAAGTTACCAAACTCACTAGAAATAAACTGGACCAAAATAACTATGGATATCTCACTGGTGAGAAATTTTTAAAATTACAATCAAAACTTCCTAACTAGACACATAATTTCAAACCATGTGCAAATTACTCAAAAGTGGGTAACTAGTACACAGTCACCTTACATAAGCTGTATTTTGGAGATGAAAGGAGATGCCAAAAGTTTTCTGAATTGAATATTCATTCCCATACTCCCCCTAGATTTCGAGAAGTTTTGGCAGAAAATGACGTACTGCCGTGGGAAATAGTCTACATCTTCAAGCAAGTTCTGAAAGATTTCCTCAACAGCCTGGACAGAGGGAATCACGAAGAGAGCCCACAGGCGTCCCGGGAGACAGGCTGTCCCCCTCCCTCTGGGCTCCCAGGTAACTGCTCCCGGAGTTCAGGCAAAGACGAGATACCCACTATTTCTAGTTATGTGGACAGAAACACAAGGAACAGGGTCCCAGCATGCTCCTACAGAATATGGAACCTACCGTATTACTACCCATCAAGTTAGGAGGGCACCTAAAACCAGCAATTTTTATGACTACCTTTAGAATCAGAGCTCTTATTACAAATTCCAAAAATGTGACTTCGAGTTTGTTTCAAGGTCAGAAATTAAAATCCCGATGGCGGTCTCCTGTTTTAAACAGTAGTTTTTTCGTAACCATTCTAAATATGCAATGTTCCACTGAACAGTATGCTTTTAATTAAAGTGTTTCCTAAATATTTTGAAAAAATGCTTTAAGTATTTTCCTATGCCTCAAACACATCTCACAGGAACTAATACAATTTGGTATCTAGTTTGACATATCTGTGTGAAACTTAGCTAATCTTGACTTTGATTCTAAAAAAAACTATGTATAGAACAATGCTTAATGTAAATTTTATGTTTACAATACAACACTGAAGTGAAAAGTAGTCAACATCCCATTATGTAATGTCGCTCTCGGCAGGGGACAGGGAAGGGGCAGAGAGGAGGAAACAGCATGCAGTTTAAAACAAGGCAGTGCTTTATCCTGACACCCAGATTAATTTTTAATCACAATATTTTTTATCTCAACATTAAGGGAAAGTATTAAAAATGCACAGTTCTATAATATATGAGTAAAAATAAATGGTCTGATTTAATAGTAGTAGCTGCTACTATCAGAGAAAAAAATTTTGCCAAGCACTGTGGTGCATGCCTAGAATCCCTGCACTCATGAGGCTGAGGCAGGAGGACTGCTGTGAATTCGAGGCCAGCCTGGGCTACATAGTGCATTCAAGGCCAGCCTGGACTACACAGCAAGACCTTGTCTCAAAAAACAAACAAACAAAAAAACAAAGGTTTGTTTGTTTTCTAGAAGGATAAAATTCAAGAGAGGAACCAGCCAGTACACACACCATCAAAACAACACCCCACACACACACATCCTAAAGCATAAATCTTCTAACCCTTTATCACCTAGCATTTTCCATCTCAGTAAATGACAGCACTACCTACCCATCCAATTCTACAAGCCAGAATACCACAATCATTCTAGTCCCTCCAGATGGGGAGAGGCCAAAACAACAATCAAACAAGTGTAAAGATGATGGGGGAAACTGGTTTTTAGTCACCACAAAGATGACTCTGGGCATGTGATAAATGCTTAGAGGAAGAAAAAAGGTGAAGCAGAGCAGAGAGACCAGGAAAGAAGATGGGGAGGAATTCTTCCACTCTGGGGGAGGGGAGGTGTCACAGAAAACTTCTCTACGATGCAGACATTTGTACAGGGCCCCGATAATGAAAGGAGCCTTTCATAGGACCATCCCACACAGAAGGAAGGGTAAAAGCAGATGCAGCAAGGTAGGAATGAAATTAGTATCTTCAAGACAGAGGAAAATGCTAGAAGGCAATAAAAAAGAACAGCTGATGGAGCAGCGTCCAGTGCACCATGATTCCGATCCTAACTTGTTCAGCACGCCCTAAGACTGAGTCCAAAAGTGGTCTATTCCACAGAAAGTCCCACAAGTATTCAAAGAGCCTCAGGTGTGAGTGTTCACTCAAAAGTTTGTTCATTCCACAAATATTAGCTGAGCACTGACCTTTATGCCAGGCATTGTTCTAAGTGCTAGATTACTGGTGGGCAAATATGGGATACCAGAAGGCCAACCATGGAAAGTGCTTGTAATAATCCAGGCAAGGGCTGGGGATTTAGCTCAGTGGTTAGAGTGCATCCCTTGCAAGCACAAGGCCCTGAGTTTGATCCCCAGCACCAAAAAAATAATAATACTAACAATAATAGTAATCCAGGCAAGAAGACAGCTGTGAGCCACACTAATGCTGGAAATGTGGCACACTCACAAGGACATACTGGTTTTTACTGCACTGTTTTATCGCATCCCTACATACACATTGACACACACACTCCTTAGGGAAAACAGCTACAGCCAGAGGAGCCAGAGTACAACTCTGTGCATGTCTGAGCAAGGACCTGGCATGTCCGTGCTCAGTACCTGGGTCCCACTAAGGCAATTCACTCACTCAGACATCTGCATTCGTCCTGGTGTCAGGTACAATATTAAGTGGTGGAGATTCAGTGATAATCTGTATCCTCAGTAAGTTCTTCTGTAGGGAAACAACATCTAATTCCCATAAAATACCAAGAGATGCATGTGCAGGGTGCTAAGTTGCTGTCTGCTTGTTTTGATTGTTTGTTTTTGTACTACTAAGGACTGAACCAGGGTCTTTGCACTGAGCCGTATTTCCAGCTTTTTTCTATTTTTATACTGAGACGGGGTCTTGTTAAGTTGCTAAACTGTCCAGCTGGGCTTGAACTTGTGATTCTCCTGCCTCAGCCTCCAAGCATGTAAGATTACAAGTACATTATTTATCACCACACCTGGCTAATTGTTTGCTGAGGAGGGCTCACTCCCTGGTTCTGCTAACTGTTCTAGCTGCTCCTTCACCGTCTCCTCTGCCCATTCCATCTGACCAACCTCTAAACCAAGCACTCTGCTTGGGCCTAGTACTTCTGCTCTCCCTATGCCCACGCACTAGGATCTACCACCTACAGTCTGAGTGATTTCGCCTCACTGGTCTCAAAGCTTTCAAAGCTTCAAACCCCCTAATGTCTAGTTCCAGACAGACTGATCCTCCTGCCTCAGTGGGATTACGAGCATTCACCACCACAGCTGGCCCTCCTGCAGCCTTGCCTTCCTCACTGATGGCAACACCTTCCAGGTGCTCAGCCAGAAATCTTCCTATCATCACCTGAGATCACTTCCCCACACATATCCTACATCTGGTCCAGCAACAATGTCCCTGCCTCTATTTTAGGTACACATCCCATAACCCGTATCTTACCTGGATCATGTACTAGTCAAAGTTCCCCAGAGAAAGAGCACCCACAGACCACAGACTGAGAGACTTATTTAAGGAATTAGCTCACATGATTGTAGAGGTGCAACTCCAAAGGCTGCAGGGCAGGCTGAAAGGCCGGTCACCTAGGTGAGAGTTGAAGAATTCTTCTTGCTCAAGGGAGACTGGTCTTGCTATATTCAGGGCTTCACTGATCAGACAAGGCCCACTCACATCGTGCAGGGAACCCACTTTATTCAAAGTCCACCAACTCAAGTGTTAACCTCATTCAAAACACCTTCACAGGAGTATTTCAGAGTAACATCTGACCATGTGTCTGAGCACCGCATGGTACTGCTGTAGTGACACATACACTAGACATCACAGATGGTATCAACTCTGATCTCCCTGTTTCTACCCTGGCTCCCTCCAGTCATACAGCAGCGATTCTGTTAAAGCCAGATGTCACACCATATCACAGCTCAGCTTAAAACCTGAAGCCTTCTCCAGTGGCTCCCAGCTGCCAAAGACAAAGCAGCAAAGTTCTCACATGACTATGTTCTCACGGTGAAATATGATGGTGACCCCCAGTACCTTTCTAGCTTCATCTAGAATCTTCCTCAATCACTCTACTCCAGCTGTATGCAGAAGACACAGGAGAAATATACTGATGCTTTTTAACCAATGGGAAAATTACCTAATAAACTCAATCTGTTAAACAGACAAAAAGGTCTTTAAAAAACATGGACTTCGTGAGTGTGTTAGCTTTCTAGCACTATAACAAAATACTTGAAGAATTAATTTAGAAAAGATTTATTTTAGCTCAGTTTCAGAGGTTCCAGTCCATGTCTGATGGTCCCATTACTGCAGGCCCATGGCAAGGCAGTGCACCCTGGTGAAGACACATGGGAGAGCAGAACCACTCAGCTCAGGGCCAGAAAGAAAGGGGGTGCTGAGTCCCATGATCCCTTTCAAGGGTACACCCCCCATGACCCAAGGAGCTCCTGGTGGACCCACCTCTCAATGGTTCTACCATCTCCCAGTAGCACAGCCACAGGGACCAAGCCTTCAACACATGGGCCTTTAGGGACACATAAAATCCAAACTACAGCCATGCTGACTAAAGAATAGAAATCCTTGGAGGGCAACAGAGCCTAACATCAGTGTGAAGCCCAAATTCTAATATGTGGCAACACTGCAAAACTTAAAGGAGCCAAGACCCACATTCTCGAAGATATGCAGACTGGGACAAGGTCAGCTTCTTAACTTCTCTGTTCCTCCACTTCCTCAAACACAAAGTGAACCTTCTCTATCTGCTGGGAGGACTGCCATCCAGTACAGTGTCCAACAGGCAGGCTTTCCACTTCCAGAAGACACACCCAGAGGGAAAACTAAAATGAAGGAATCATCTAGCATCTGATGAAAACAATCATCAGATACTAGAAACGTGAAAGCTCTCCATGGGGAAGCTCTCTCTTGAACAAAGCACATTTTAAGGTGCTGAGCCAAAGACACAAAAACCGAGAATTAAACAAGACTGTCACGAGCCAGGAGTTAATGTGAATCATAAAGACAGTGCAAGCTCCACCTCCAAAGGCACAAAGCAGCAGGGGGCAGCAGGACAATGGGCTCCTGCCACAGCTGAGGGTATGGACTATGACCACACTGGAACCCAGGGCTGACAACCTGGAGAGCACTCGAAACAACACAGGATGGCCGCCAAATTTTTCCTCTCCATATGCCAAGATGAAGAAACAGGAAGGTGAGGCGGAGTCAAAAGAATTGAGATGCGTTGTGTATGTGTCCCAACTCCCCACTATGAATGTAATCATTACATACTGCAAACATATTAATAAAAAAATTAATCACAAAAAAGAAACAGGAAAGGATAAAAGAGTATAACATACAACCAGCCCAAAGTGTGAACTACAGTACAGTAACATATTAGAAAGGAGAAACCGGGAAACCCAAGCAATCATTGGAAATTTAATTTGCAAAGCATTCAACTACTCACATGTAGTTCACCAACCCCTCCCCCCCATCGCTCTAACTTCACTAGAGGAAATTAAGCAACACTTTTTTCAGAGAGAAACAAACTCATTGTGACCCTCTATTCACAAGCATACACACACACACACACACACACATACACACACACACACATACACACACATCTCACAGAGCAATTCTCTCAACTGCACGTGCTGGCTGGGTATTTTCTAGTTCACTTTGTTTTTAATACTGCTGGTCACTACCTATCAAGCTAACCAACTCCTCAGACAACACCAGTGACTAGTTCACCACAAACACGTTACACAAGATAGCCAGACCTGTGGAGCCTGCCTTCCCCTGTCCCCAGTGTTTTCTCCCTCCTACTCAAACCTCAGTCAGCACTCTCCTTTACTGGAAAGACATTACCAATTATGTCTAAGCACCCACAGTGAGCCAGGCTTCACGGTTCATCCACCTGCAACCTGAATCCAGCTCTACCACCATACTAGTGTCCTAATGCAATGCTGCCATATCAAATGTCCATAAATCTAGCAATTTAAAATATCACAAACTGCCAAGTATGGGGGAACATGCTGCAAACTCAGCTACTACGGAGGGTGAGGCAGGAGGCTCGCAAGTTCAAGACCACCCTGGGTAATTTGGTAAGATCTTGTCTTAAAATAAAAAAGAGCTGGGAATATACCCCTGGCAAACATGAGGCCCTGGGTTCAATTCCCAGTGTTGGAAAACACACACACACACACACACACACACACACACACACACACACACACAAAATTATCTCCCAAGTTCAGGTGGACCCCACTGGGCCCTCTGCTCAGGGTCCCACAAGGACAATTTTCTGGGTTGCACCCTTACTGACGCCTCCTTCAAGTTGTCACCAGGCTCTTAGGATCCTATGGATCCTTCTGACAACAGTGTTTCAAGTCTCAGGACTTCAGTCACAGAAAGTTGTCTCCTTGTAAAAGGCTCATGTGATTATACAGGACTGACTCAGATGACCTAGGTTAACTCCTGAATTTACAATTTATAATGTTAATTACATCTGCAAAACCTCTTCTGCCGTGTAACATAAAAATTCACAGGTTCCAGTGCACACGCTGGGGAGCAGTGACTCTGCCTGCCATAGCCATCTGCTACAGGAAGTTAGGCAAGTCACTTTATCATCCAAGGCTAAAACAATGAAGCTGCCTTTAGTTGAGTGCTGACTACATGCTAGGTGTTACATGTCCAGAGTTCAGGAAGGCACCTGCAGAGGACCGTGATCTCATCCAGCACTACTCAGACAGGCACAGTTTGCTTGTAACTCATTAAGTACCTAAATTAAAACATTTATGGCAATTTTATAAAGAAATTTTACACATGTTGAAACCTATAGTGTAAAAATAGGCTTTTTGGGATTGGAGACGTAGCAAGCACAGGCCCTGAGTTTGATCCCCCACACCCCCTCCAAAAAATAGGCTTTTTTTTTTTTTTTGAGACAGAGTCTTGCTATGCAGTTCAGGCTGGCCTTGAACTTGTGGCAATCCTCCTGCCTTAGCCTCCCAAGTGCTAGGATATCATACATGAACCACCTCACCTGGCAAAATAGGGTTTTTGCCCTCACTTCATTAACCTGAAAATTAATCTTATTGATTTTACAAAAGTCTTGGTCCATAAAGAATGGAACATGAAAAAAAAAATAGAACATGTATGTGTGTGTGTATTTTTGTTGTTGTTGTTGTTCTGCAGTGCTAGGGATTGAACTAGGGCCCCCACTATACAAGGTAAGCATTCTACCAACCAGCATCAAGAACTAAGTTTTAAAAACCAGTCCTAGCCAGGCATGATGGCACATGCCTGTAATTCCAGCACTCAGGAGGTTGAGGCAGGAGAATCACCATGAGTTCGAGGCCAGCCTGGGCTACATAGTGAGTTCAAGGCCAGCCTGAATTACCCTATCTCAGAAAGGGGGGGTGGGGGGAGCAGTTGGGATTTACCTCAGTGGTAGAGCACTTGCCTAGCAAGTGCAAAGCCCTGAATTCAATCCCCAGCATCCCCTCCAAAAACCGTAAAATGTCTGGGCACACTGCTCACACCTGTAATCCTAGCTGCTAGAGCAGGAAGAGCACAAGTTCAGGTGAGCCCATGCAACACGGCAAGACTCTATCTCAAAATGAAAACAAGAGGCCTGGGAATGCTCCTGGTTCAACCTCCAGTACTACAAAAAAGAAATTTGTTTTTTAACTAATGAACTAAATCCCCCTCCCACCTGGGGTGCTGAACTTAAGAGTGGAGGGGAATGACAGAGCTCCTACAAAATGACTTCTCACACAGGGTTTTGTTAAAAACATGATAAAACAGCCTCTCTTCTAAAAACAGACAGTGTCTTCCTCCCTTTTTATTTCTGCTCAATTCATGGAAACAGAATAACAGAGCAGCTACTCAAGCCAAGGAATCATGAGAGGAGGAGAGTTAATAAAATGGAACAAAAACCTGGTATTCTGACTCCTTGATGTTTACCCAAATGAGCTAAAAATGATATCTACACAAAAATGTATACAGCCGGGCAGAGTGATGCACACCTATGATCTCAGCACTCGGGAGGCTGAGGCAGGAGGATCCCCAAGAGTTTGAAGCCATCCTGGGCTACATAGTGAGTTCACGGCCAGCCTGAACTACACAGCAAGACCCTGTCTCAAAAAAAAAAAAAAAAAAACCTATGCATAGATATCTACAACATCTTTATTCATAACTGCATAACTTGGAAGCTACCAAGATGTGCTCTGGCAGGTGAGTGTGGTACATCCAGACAGGGAGCATCAACCAGGGGTAAAATGCCACGAAAAAGACAGGGAGGATCCTCAAATGCAGACTGCTAAGAAGCCAATCTGAAAGGCTAACACACTGCAATGATTTCGACTGTACAGCATACTGGGAAAGGCACAACTGTGGAAGCAGTTAAAAAAATATGTATCAGCAGGTGCTAGGGGCTAAAGGGAAAAGAGGGATGAACAGGCAGAGCACAGACAATTTTTAGGCAGTAAAGCTAATCCATATGATGCCAGGATATAGTGGCAGATACATGCCATCCACCCATCCAAAACCATAGTAGTACAAAGGACCCCAAGATCAGCTCCAGACTGGGTGACGTCTATACTGGTTCCTCAAGGCAGCAAAGGCAACACACTGATACAGGCATTAGTAACGCTGGAAGGAGGGAAGAAGAGGGGTCATACAGGGACACTGCTCAATGTTTCTGGAATCCTAAAAGTAGCTTCAAAAAGTAGAGTCTATAAATAATTTTTTTTTTAATTTTTGAGCTTAACACTGGGGATTCTCTGCTTGCTGTGGGGACGTGAAATGCTAACCTGCTCGAGACAGGGATGGGACCTGTGCAGTGACAGCTGGTGGCCACGAACGCAGCTGAGAGGGCATGTGCTTTGGGGGCAGCTCGGATGCTCCGCACCCCATCTCCCGAGGGAGCCCTCACTGCCAAGGGCAAACAGGCTCACACACACACCCTGCCCCCCAGGACAGCCCCACCTCCCAGGGAGCCCCTGCCACAGGCCACCCTGCCCACCTCCTGAGGCCCGATGGGGCCGAGGCAGAAGCCGCGGAAGGGGCCGCATCCTTGCGCAGCGCCTCCTCCCTGGCCACCTCGGCCGGGAAGGCGGGCAGCGAGCCCAGCAGCTCTACATTGGTCACGGTCTTGCCGATGGTGAACCAGTCGTTGATCTGGTCGACGGTGAGCTTGCGCAGCATGCTCGCAACCCCGTCCACGCTGCCTCAACCGCCGTGGGGGGCGGGGGCGACGCGGGAAAACGGCCACGTGAACGCCAGAGGGGCCCCAACCGTTCCAGAAGTCCCGCCCCACACGCGACTCTCCAATCAGAACGTGCCAGTGGGAGGGGTGGTGCCAGGAGGTCCTGCGTGCGCCTCCTGCCCGTCCCTGTTGCGCGAAGCCTGTCGGGAGCGGCTTCCCACTGGCCGCCTCACGCAAGGCCTGACGGGACAACCACAGTCTGCGAGCGGAAGGTAGTGGAGGACGCGCGTAGGGAAGCCCCGAGTCCCCCCCTTGGCCCTCCGTTGCAGGGGTGTGGCATCTGAGTCTTGGAGCTTCAGGTAGCAGCTTATTTACCGAGCACCCGCCTGGGCCTGGCGCACGGCTGTCTGCTGGCCCTGAACCTCCACAGCGTTTAAAGAAGCCTGTTGAGAGAGTAAGTCGGCTGACTAGTAATACATGAATATTTCTGTGGGCAGACAGATCGGGTTTACAGGCCAGAATCCCGTGACAAAACTGTGGAGGTGGAAGCGCAGAGCTGTTAGGCGAAGGTGAAGCCCAAGTCTGAATGGCAGGCAGTTTCAAAAGTATCAGCTTAAAGCAAGCTCAAGGCCCTGAGTTCAATCTCCAGCATGCCCCCAAAAAGGAAAATACATGCGTAAAGCAGGCTACTTGTGCATCACAAGCAGGAGAAACCATGCTGAGCTGAAGCCCCAGAGCCAGATGGAGGTTCCTCACCTGGCAATTTTCCTGGGCAAAGCTTGTGGCAAGTAGGTGATCAAGTGATGGAGCCAATAGTACCGCCAGGCCAGCCATGTTCTTCCTTTTATAAGTCTCAGGTGATAGCCAGACACCGTGGCACACACTTACGATCCAAGCACTTTGGGAGGTTGAGGCACGAGGCTCAAAGTTCAAGTCCCACCTGAGTAACTTAGCAAGACCCTGTCTTAAAAGGAGGGGTGGGGGGGTGTAGCTCAATGTAAATGCCCTGGCTTCAATTGCGGTACCAAGCTGGATGTCACAAGCCTGTAATTCCAGCACTCAGGAGGCTGAGGCAGGAGGATTGCTGCAAATTTGAGACCAGTCAGGGCAATGTAATGAGTTCAAAGTCACCCAAAACTACATAGTGAGACCCTGTCTCCAAAAAATAAAAAAAAACAGTACCAAAAAAAAAATCTCAAGGGGGTTGCATCTGGTGTGTTTAATAAGCTCGTGTCTGGTTTTTCTGCTATGATATGTCCATGTGCTTCCAATTAGGTAAGTTAATTTTTTATTAACATGAATAAATTACCAGTTTGTGCCTTATGGCTGTGCCCAACAGATGATGATTTACCTGTCCAAATAAGGTGTAATTACTCTACCGTGGCACTTGTACTCAGAGTGGAGTAACTCAGGTCAGTTAGTGCTTTATAAAGTGCAGCAGCCTGAAAGCTGCTGCTCTCTGCAGAGTAGAGCAGGACACAGCCTGCTCGGCGCGGCAGGCCAGGTGGTTAAAACCCCAAGAAAGGCTGCAGGGGTCCAGGCTAACCTCTGAGATAGGGTGGCGGGCAGAACAGTAGACATCCCGAAAGAAGGCTCAGAGAAAAACACCCAGCAGAGTACCCAAAGGAGGAAGATGGTGGAAGAATGAGCAGGCACAACTGCCAGCGCCATCGCATCCTCAGTGCCCAGTGAGAGCCACATTTTCCAGTGCTGATTGGGCTCCTCAGCGTTGATTACAAATTACCTTCATACTTTACATGAAGGCTAAGAAGAAATCCTAAATTTCACAAAATATATTAAAAGCACTTGATGCAACAGCAGAAGTCATTTGTTTTTCCTATCACTCCTCCCATGTGCTATATCCCTTGTGTTTAAAAGGAAGAGAGTTCACTTGCTCATTTTCTGAGACATTTTCTATCCTCTTTGACCTTTTCAGGTTGCTAATAAGGACACTGCCTTGATGCTTTTTCAGTTTGGAAACTGGTCCTTGTTTTCCTGACTAAACACCAGTTAACTTTCTGTGTGGTCCCAGGCGCAGTGGCTTTGAGATGCCTCCATTTGATTCAGTGGTTTTTGGTATTCCCTGCAGCAGAAGTCAGAGAGTCTCTGGAAAACACACTCTACTTATGAGAGAATCTTAGTAAAAAAAAGATTACTGACATCTTAACCAGTTTTGACTCCAGGGGTCTTTAAAGTCTTCAAGCTATCACTGGCTAGTAGTTTAGGCTCATCTTGAATTCACTGTGTAGCCCAGGAATTTACAGCAATCTTCCTGCCTCAGCCTTTCAAGTACTGGGATTAGAGGTGCACACCACTATATCTGGCTCTTGCTTTAGTAATAATAGAAATTAAAACTAAAGTGACAGTTTGAATTTATAGGCAAAAGCTTTAACTGGAATGAAAAGATAGGGAAAGTACTCCAACTTGATCAGCTGGAGATGGCATGGTCTGGAGTAGGGGTTGAGGCTGGCCCACCTACAAAAGAACAGAGACCAGTTTTATGGGTTACCATGGTGGCCCACGTCTGGTCCATCATTACCAGAGTCCTGGTTTTGTAGCTCCAGAGCGATCCTCATGGGGTAGGCTGATTCTGTTCCCATGAAATGATTGTTTCTGTTGGTGGCAGCTTCAGTCAAATGAGTCTTTGCTTTTTGTGGGACCCAGGTGATTACTCATTCAGGGCAACGCTAGAGACTTTTAGGCATTGATCTAAGAGGGAAGAGTCTGAAGTTGTAAAAGGTGGCAGTTGAGTGTCCCTGTGAGTCTTGGAATTACTTTAGTTCTCTTGTGTCCTGTGTCTTGGAGGGATATGAGATAGACCAGGTAAACTTAGGACTAATAAACTTTGTTTTGTCTACTTTTAAACAGACACACATACCCCCTAAATAACTAACTACAGAGCTGAGAAGAATTTGACCCAGAGTTTTATGAAATGAAGGTCAAGTTTTGCTCTACTTTCAGTTACCTTTTGGACACTTGTAAACCCAAGGGAAGTCACAGTTTTTAGCAAAAAAATGATTTTCAAGTCCTTGATTGTCTTAGAAGAAAACACAAATCAAGCTTTTAATGAGTAACAGGCTAAGGGCCTAGGAGTTTGTTCGTTGTCCCAATGGGTATGGTGGTCTCTGTCAAAAACCACACTTGGAGAACCAGTACCCTGAAACAGCAAGCTTTTCAAGTTTTGTGTGCACTTCCACTCAATTCTAAGCTTTTTTTCTTTTAAATCAGGACCATGTTCACTGCTTTTCATTCTCTCCTGCATCCTGTCCTTCCATCTGGGCTCCTCCTTCTCCTGCCTGAACATACTGTGCATCTGTCAGTGATTATTCACTCATTCTCAGCTTGTCCAAAACTGTCTTTATGCACTTTCTTTACTGAATGCTAATTTTCCTACGTATAGAATTCTAAATGAGCAGTTATTTAAGATTTCCTCTTTGTATTTATTTTTTACAGCTCTGGGGATTGAGCCTCAGACCTTGCACATGCTAGGCAAGTACTCCCCACTGAGCTACACCCCGGCCCTAGTCTTTGTTTGCTATGATTTTATTATGAGGCTTCAGGTGTTGGTCTTTCATTTATCTGCCTGTTTGGTTTCCATAAGGGGTTTTGAATTTTTGGATTGATTTTTTTTTTAATCACTTTTGGGAAATTCTCAGCTGGTCATTATCTCTTCAAATATTTCTGCCCCAACTTTTGTTCTTTTCCACACAGTGCGTTCAAGGCCAGCCTGAACCACATAGCAAGGCCTTGTTTCAAAAAAACTAAAAAGCAAAAAAAACTCTTGTTTCCTTCTAAGACTCCAGTTACACCTGGAGCTGGGGGTGTACCTCAGTGGAAAACCTGAGTTCAGTGTCTAGCACAGAAAAATCAAGGAAGAAAACACATAGCTAGATGGGCTGCCTTGCTGTGTGGCTGTCACTCTGCCTTCCCTTCTGTCTGTGCTCTGTCTCCTGTCTGCAACTCAGTAATTCTTCCTTCCAATGTCTGATCTTCTCTAAACACATCCAATTCCGTGTGGCTCTTTTTTCTTTTTTTACTGGTTAGCTAAGTGGTTTATTTTCCCAGCTACCCACTCCTTTCCTCTCTCTTTCTCCATAGTAAACAGTTATTTTTAGACTGTTAGGCCCAGGGTCTCGAGCTCCTGTGGAAGTGTTTACATGTCTGTTGAGAATAGTTAGTATGCGCAGGAATAGCCACATAAAGATACACAGTGCAAAAAGGTAACAATCCAAAGGGCAACAGCAGGAAACACCACTGAGATGGGAGGCAATTTCGCTGCCCTTAACAAATCGAGTAAAATTGTCCCTTTTTTATTTGTTTAATTTTATTTTAGTGGTACATTTTAGATATGCATAATGATAACATTCATCAATGGGAATTTGTACATGTACATGATATATCTTGCCGCTGCTTTTTTTTCCCATTCCCCTCCCCTCCCTTTAACCCTCTTCCCCTTCCTATTTACGAAAGCTTTGTTTCCATTTTTTCTTTTTTTTTTTCTTGTCCATCCATTCCTCTCCCCACTCCCCTCCCTTGTTCCCCTTCCCATTTGAACAATTTCTTCCCTTCTTCAATATAATAAATTTTAGTCCTTATTTACACTTTGTTTCTCACACCAGAGAAACAATGTGGTATTTAAAGATGTCCAAATTATTTCATTTAAGACTATGGTCTCAAAGTGCATCCATTTACCTAGAAATGTCTCCAACTTATCGTTCTTTATGGCAGAGTAGTACCCCAGTGTATAAAAAGAACACATCTTTATCCATTCATCGGTTGATGAATTGTCCCTTTTTCAAACTGACCAACCCATCACGGTTGTCTAGCACTTTCCCGGTATCTGCAGTAAAAGTCTTGCGTCCGGAAAGCCCAACAGTCCTGAGAAAATCTGGAGTTTAGTCTCCCCGTACTGAAACGCGCACGGACACATTCGTACATGCCCACTCTAAACTCGTTCCAGCCTCATAGCCCGGGCCTGTCTCCTCGTCTGCGGTTCCAGGGCGGCCGCCGTAGGCGCTGTGCTGCGCAAGCGCCGCTGCTCCTTCCGCCTTCCCGGCATGCTCCACGCGACGCCTGCGCACTCAGTGACCTTCCAGAGGCGGCGGCGGTGGGGTCTGGTGCGCCCTGGGCGGTTGATCTCGCCGAGGTGAGAGCTGGCCCGCTGCGGCCGGGACTGAAGAGGGCGCGGGACGAGGAGGTCCGGGGAGTGGGAGGGCGAGCGGAAGCTTCCGCTGACCTTGGGCCGTCCGCCCACGCGCTCGCGCTTCTGCCCTGGCCTCCGGGCCGAGGGAGGTGCGAGGGGGGTCCCCGAGGGTTCGCCCCTAGCGCCGTGAGAGGTGGCTGGGGGTGGGTCCTCAACGCTGGCCTGGCCGTCGGGACTATCCCGCGGCCAGAGAAAGATCTCAGGCAAGAGCGGGACGCTGGGCCTTGGAAGCAGATCCGCCTAGTAATGAGGCCTGTGGACCTCAAGTGATGTGAATCCACCCCTCCTTACCTGCGGCAGGATCTTGGGCATCTTTTTCCACGTACCCACTTTGGAGGGAGCAGCACAGGAAATAAGTATGACAAGCACTCATTAAATTCAATGTGGGGAACATTCTTAAGAGTAAGAAACTAAACTCTGCTTTGACCTCCAAGATCGGGCCCACCTTCCCTCCCATAGTTCAGCCGCACCAAACGACAAGAACTTGGTATTAATACCAGACACTGTAAAGACTTGGCGGGGCGTGATTCATTTAAGAGCCGTAACAGCCCTTTGAAGCGGGTACCGTTTTTATGCCTGTTGAACACCGGGGCAATATAAGTTAGCTAGTGACAGAGCCAGGGTTTGAATCTAGGCAGGCAGGCCCCTGTCTGTCCCATTCCTCTCAGCTCTCTAAATTCGTTCGGACCTCGGGGTCTGGGCACATCAGTGACTGCTGGGGACACTTCCAGGTGTCCTGCCGAGCACCCTGCACATGCTCTGTTCACATTTGCTGGGTGAATAAATGATCTCACAATCCAGGTTTCAATGACTAGAGGTCAGCCATTGACCTTATAGGTTGGGCTTTTGAAAGATCCAGTGCTGTGAGTCTGTAACAGAGCTAGGAAATGCGGAAGCCTAGAGAACACTGAAGAGAATAGACTCCTGTGTATCCCCAGCAGCAGAGGGAGTGACTGAGCCAAGAGACGGTGGGTGGGCACAGTGAGAAACCCACTGCAGGTGAAGAATAGGTTCTGAGTGAAGTAAGAAGTGCTTGGACCTTCTGCTTCCTGACAGCTGATGGAATGGCCACCTTTTATCAGCCAAATGTTACCAAGTACCTTAAGATGGAAATGAGCCAGGTGGTGTGGTGGTGCATGCCTGTAATCCCACCACTCAGGAGGCTGAGGCAGGAGGATCACTGCGAGTTCAAGGCCAACCTGAACTACACAGTGAGACCCTGTCTCAAAAAAAAAAAAAAGATGGCAGTGAGGGCCAAGCTCAGGGGCACATGCCTGTAATCCCAGCACTTGGGGAGGCTGAGGCAGAAGGATCTCACATTCAAGCCCAGCCTGGACAACTTAGTGAGACCTTGTCTAAAAATAAGCCCTGAGTATATAGCTCAGTCTACAAGCCCTGGGTTCAGTACTGCGGGTGCACACACTAAGATGAAATGAGGGCATCTAGTTTGGGGTCAACCATAAATTGCAAGAGTAATCAGAAGCACTATTTGACACTTGAGCGTTAAAGCAAACCGTAAATTCAGAATTTAATGACTTTCCCATCAAGTCCAGTAATTAAATAATATTTACGTTTATTAAATACATTCTTGGCTAGGGATTTAGCTCAGTGGTTAGAGTGCTTGCCTTGCAAGCACAAGGCCCTGAGTTCCATCCCCAGCACCAAAAAAATAATAAATAAATTCTTCCTTATGTGGTCTTCATCCTGTGCCATCTCTTTTGTATTTAACAGTGGACCTCGGGACTGAGCTACAGCTGGTCAAAGTGTGCCCAGGCCCAGGTGTTAGTTCCACAAGGAAATCACTGTGCTCTATTCTTTTTAGCCTTAAATGTCAACTGTTTTCAACATGATGATAAAACTCATGTTTCCACTTAATAGCAGGGTGTGCGATTTTGTGCGTAGTGTTACTGAAAGAGTAACTGGGGAAGGGTATCACAGTAGCAGGCACTGAGGTAAAAGAATGAGAGGTTACTGAGTGCCAGGGTGGTGGGACAAGCTTGAAGATGGGTGGAGAGCAGTAGAGGCATCCACACAGGTGGGGGACAGAGCTCCCTGTTGTGAGAGTGTCAGACTTAACAAGTGAAAACCTTTTAACAGTTTGAGAACAATAGTATTTTATCACTGTGTTCATTTTCAGATGCTTCAAAGCTTAATTAAAAATGTCTGGGTCCCCATGAAGCCGTACTATACCCAAGTTTACCAGGAGATTTGGGTAGGAATGGGGTTGATGAGCTTCATTGTTTATAAAATCAGAAGTGCTGGTAAGTTCTATGTGTTTGAAATGTTTGTGGCTGAGAAGAACATTGTTTTCAGAGAATCACAGTTCATCTATGGAGGAACTATGGTTCTTAACTGGACATGAGTATCAGAACCACAGTGGTCATTCATAGAGTGGACCCAGTATGGGTCGGCTATGAAAGGCTTTGTGGAGGGACCGTGACATCAGGAAATTGAGTTGTCCTCCATGTGACAGTGGTATTACATATACATAGGAGATGTCCATCTTGAGAGATACAGGCTGAAATATCCAGGGGTGTACTGTCATGGGGTATGGTGCTTCATTGTACCTTTTCAACTCTGAGTATTTGAAATTTCTTCATAACAAAATTTGGGGAGGAGGAACAGCCATTGGGTTTGCAGTGGAGCAGAGATAAGGCCCAATCATGTATTGCAAACCCATTGATTAAGAGGAAGAAAGAAAAAAGGCAATTCTGCTGCAGTTGAGGAGATGGTAGGGAGTGAAGAGCCTGCTGTCCACTGTCCATAGAACATCTTTGATAGAAACTTTACCACTTCTTGGCTGTTGGGCCAGCAGTAACTCCGTTAACTTCTGGAAGCTTCCTATAAGTGTAACAATGTACCTGAGCTGTGCAGCCTTCAGTCAGATCTTGATTTTAACAGTGAATCAAATCATCTAAAGTCATTTTTGTAAAGCACTAATATGACCAATTTTTCCCTTTTATTTTAGATAAAAGAAGTAAAGCTTTAAAAGGTAAGATTTTTTCTGCTTTTTAAAATGATTTAGAAATGAAAAATACCATCCTGTCTTTTCAGGGCTGTATCATTGTTCTGAACTAAAACTAACACACAGTTCGGTGAGTATATAAGAAACGATGGAAGTACTCCAGAATGTGACTTTGCAATACCTACTGGAAAAGAGACGAATAATTTTTAGAAAAACTACTGTTCAGGGGTTGCAGATTTAGCTCAGTGGTAAAGCGCTTGCCTAGCAAGCACAAGGCCCTGAGTTTGATCCCTAGCACCAAAAAAAAAAAAAAAAAAAAAAACCCCACTCTTCACCCTCTTTGGTCAGTAAAACCTTTCAGAAATTAGAATGAAAGAGTAGTCAGAAGTAGCTGGTGCCTGCAGTAGGGAAGCACAGGGTAGCCATGTGAGCATGCTGCCCTGTGCAGTTCATGGTCCTGTGTTTTTAATGTTTTGAAAAAAAGCACTTTACAACCTCATGCTTCAGTGCTGGTTGTTTCTTCCCTCTGTTTCGCACTTTACAACCTCATGCTTCGGTGCTGGTTGTTTCTTCCCTCTGTTTCCCCAGTGTTGCCCAAAAAAGTGTGGTCATTTGAGTGTTGCCCAAACTGAGGACTGGCTCCTTGGGCTTTGGAAGAGCCATTCCTGCCCTCATCTTCGCCTCTGCCAGTGAGCTGCAGCCTGCAGGTGTCATGTGCAGGAACTTTTAAACGTGCTCAGTGTCCCCTGTAGAAATAACCCTCCATGCTTTTTGATAGCACTGAAAATTGTCATTCGCACTTTTCAACTTGTTGATACAGAACAAACTGCATTCTACTGCTCCCTTCCTTCCTAAATTATATCCATGTTGTGCATCTTTTTCAAAAGGTTCGAGTCCTGCACCTACTCATGGTCATCATTAACGAGCCGTCTTGAGTACACATGAGACGAAACATCAGTCTGCCTGATGTTTAAGCAAGCTGTGTTGGATGGGAACACCGATTGTCACTGCACACCTGCATAAGTAGTGTTTACTCTGTGGCTTGAATAAATGTACCTGTGAGATACCACCACCATTCTGGGACTGCTTTGTGTGTCCCCAGCACATCCTTTGTACGTAGCCCCTGTCCTCAGAACCTCACCCGCCCTGCCCTCCTGAAGACCCCTCAGGAATGAGGAGCACAGATCTTGATTGCTCACCACAGGGCTTGGTGGCCAGGTCTAGGCATCCACTCAGATTTTGATACTCAATAAATACCTGTTTAACAAGTGCTTCTGCTGCTATCTCCTGGCCTCTTCGAGCCTCTCTCTTCACATTTGGGATATAGAGATGTTAATTATGTAAATTTCGATTTGGAATTATTGTCAGGGTCGATAAGGAAAGGGAAACGTGAAATGCTTTGGAAATAAGATAGCATTAGATCACACAGTAGGCAGAATTACAAGCTCTAGGAGAAAATTTTTTTTGGAAATCACAAGGCAAATTAAACAGTACAAAAAAGCCAGTTGATGTTTCTTCCATTATCTCCACTGGAGATACCAAACCCCTTCAGTGGCGTTCAGAAAGGATCGTAAAGCAGGGAGAGTTGGGGAAGAGCAAGTCTGGTTTGAAACCAGGGATTTGCAGGTCAGTGGGAGTCGAACTGCAGAATAGAAACTACGGTCCGGTGCTGGCCTTAGGGTCCTCCCTTCTCTCTCAACCACAAATCTCCTTGTTTGTCTTCTGCACCACCAGTTGATATGTGGTCTGGTAGTTGCCAGACATGACTGCCACTTGCTGTGGGAATCTGTCTGAGCCTCAGTTCCTTCTTTTGTAAGATGGGGACAAACCTGCCTGTGCCCTCCCTCAGCCTTGGGGTTGCTGGGCACAGTGAGAAGAAGAGGAGCCTTCTCCTGTGTCACACACGCTCCTCCTCCAGCAATAACCTGATCCTCCCAAGCTGGGTGCTATGGTGCAGGCAAGGGGCCTATGTTTCTGACTGTTGGCAACCTGGAATCATGACGAGTTCCGGGAACGTGCTGATGCCCAGGTCAGGCTTTGAAATCACTGTCCATGTGGAGAACAGGCGCCAGCCCTGCTTGTCACCCACTGGAGGCCTGATACGCCTTGCTGGAGGTCACTGCAAGGGCACAGACCCCAGCTCTGCCATGCAGCTTGGTGCATGGGGTCTGCCCACAAGCTAATGAGGTATTGGTCTCACAGAAGAGCAATGAAGCTGAGAAAAAGGCAGTAACATGCCAAAGGTGTTGGGCCAGGATATGGACTATTGTCCAGAAAGAGGAAGTGAGAACTGGGTGGAAGGACCGTCTCACCCCGGAGTGCTTCCTGCAAGAGCTGGGCCCTTGGTTTTCCCCTTACGCCTAAGGGCTCCCTCAGGCAAGATTGCTGAGTAGGTCAGCTCTGTGGTACAGGATATCTATGGCCTGATCAGGGTGTGTGAGCCGTAACTCGTGCAGAGTGGACCAGTGCGCATCAGAATGCATCTGCTGCCCGTGGTAAGAGGGAGAAGCACCTCCGAGGTCCCGGGGCCTTGGAGATAGCAGGTCATTACTGCAGGTGGCCTGTAGGTGGAGCCAGAGCTCGATACCAGCGGTGGTCACCGAGCGACCCGGGGAAGGGGCCGCTGTGGGGTGAGGCTTGTCTGAAGCCACAGTGAAGGACAGGCGGGGAGGCTTCAGGAAGGAGCACTAGACATCTGATAGAGTTTTTACCTTCACTATTTGATTTCACTTTATTCATTTACTCTTTTTGTGGTACTGAGGATTGAACACAGGGCCTCGAGCATGCTAGACACCACTGAGCTACATCCCCAGACATTTTCCACTTTGGATTTCCAGACGGGGTCTTACTAAGTTGCACAGGCTGGCCTCGAACTTGAGAGCCTCCTGGCTCTGCTCGTGGAGGAGCTGGGGTTACACATGCATGCAACCGCTTCCTGCCAAATGTAGGTTTAGATGTTAGGTTTTAAACTAGCCTCAAGTAGGCTCCTGGAAGAAGCACCTGTTCCTGCTTGTCCCTGGACATCGTTCAGGGACAGACTGCCAGTCAAAAGACCTTGGTGGGTGTGGCTCCTGCTCCCTCTGTGGGTCATGCCTCCAGCTAAAGGGTCCTGAGCACACTGTGAGCTCACACAGTAACCAGGTTCACAGAGGCTGAAATGGAGGACACGACAGAGTGATTAGCTCATGTGAGAGGGTAACCACCCGGTTAATAAACCAGCGAGTTAACTAGCAGAGCCGGGATTCAAATCCTGACTGTCAGACTAGGGACTTGGGCTACAGACTGGCCCCAGGTACCTTCATTTGTGTCAGGCCGTGTGTTACTGCCGGGGACATGGAGCAGATCAGCACGCAGTCCCTTCACTCCCAAAGTCTGGAGTCTAAAGAGACACGTGAAAAGGTAATGACTGTGCTGGGCAGTACGCATAGCAGCAGATGTCTGCTGACCTGGCTGCGTTCAGGGCAGCGCAGGCGTCACACCTGGCTACGCGTCACACATCAGCCTGGACATAAGAAGCCCAGCTGCTGTCCAAGAGCTGACTCGGACCAGGGTTTTGGCTCAGACCCCTAGACAGCCCAGTCATAGAAAGCCACTTAAAATATGGGAAACTGTACATAGACTAGGAGTTAAGTGATACTGAAGAATTGCCGATTTTATTTAGTCCTTAAGTACTGCAATAACGGTATTGAGGACATTGTGAAAAACGTCTTTAGTTCCAGTTACGTGGATGCCATTATGTAGGTGTTAAATGGTATCTAGGAGGTACTTAAAAACACATAGGCAGATAGTAGCCAGTCACATAGATTGGGGCCGGGGAAGGATCTCAGTGGCAGGGTACTTCCCTAAGGTGTGCAGGCGCTGCACAGTCCCCAGCACCACAGAAACACAGAAAACCACTGAAGGAATCAAGTGATGAGAGAAACGAGATCCTTTGTCATGTGTGGAATTTGGGATCCGTGCTTACTACATGATCCTCTACCTTGGCAGGTGTCTTAACTTCCCGAAAGGAAACACTAAAAAATACTTGAGCAAAAACAACAAGCCATGGAAGTGAAACTTTTGTCGGTATTGTGATACGTATTTGAGAAGCCACCATTGCACATCCCCAGGAACTTGGGGCAACAATTCTGTGGACTCGAGTCCATTATCTCAGACATGGCCCCATCATACTCCAGGGCTCGTTACCAAAGTGACGGAAGAGTCAGCTTTGATTAGTGATCTAATAATGGGCCTGGGTTAACAAACAAGCCTAGAGGAAGGAGACTGTCAGAACACTCTTATTTAATTAGAAACTAAAAGTCATTTTTTAAATTAAATTTACAACAACTCAAAATAAATGTTCATGATGTTTCTATACTGTCATCTTTGTCTGCTTTCTTCCTTTCAAATTAATAACACATTGTGGGGCTGGGGAATTAGCTCAGTGGTTAAACTGCTTGCCTTGCAAGCACAAGGGCCCAAGTTCGATTCCCAGCACCCAAAAAAAAAAAAAAAAACAATAACACATTAGTCTTTTCCTGCCATCTTTATGTTTGCAAAATATAGTGTTCTACTCCATAATAAAAAGGTCAAATATCGCAGTTTGAGAAATTTTCCATATGCTTTTGTGAGGTGAATAATGTTTGGCTAAGAAGAAAATTGAATTTACGTTTCATATTAAAAGAAACAAAATAAATTCAAATAATAAAACAAACTTGAGCATTTTGGTAGGTAGATGTCTTAGAACTTGTTAAAAAAAAAAAAAAAGAGCCAAAGAATTAAACAGCCGCTGGCTGCTGGAAGCAAGCCTCAGCCCTGGCACACTTGCTGCCCTGTTAGCTCACAGGGCTCTGGGACCAAGCCAGGAAGGCAGCAGCAGGCAGATGGCGCTGGGGCACCCAAGGTGAGCTGCCTCCTTACTCCAGCACCCAGAGGAGGTGTGTTTCACCTGCGGAGCGTTAGGGAGAGAGGGTTATTCACTGCCTGTGTCCTGGGGGCGCCTCGTGCGAAGGTGGGCTCTGCAGGCCTCACCCTCACCCCTGAATAGAAAGTAGGAGTCAAGTGCTGACCTCTAGTACTGTGCCGCCCACCAGCACCGGCACCAAAGGCCAGGTGCGGGGAGAAGGGCAAAGACATGTACTCGTTAGCCAGAGACAGCGTCTGACAGGAAGTAGAAGATGCTGTTCCCACCTCAGCAAAAACAGAAATTTGGTCACAGCGCTGGAACTGGCATAGTAAAGCATCTGGAGGACTGATGGAAATTAGGAATGGTAATAGTAAAGGGAGAACACAGTAATGAAATTTTAAAAATTATAATAACATCAAGTGTGGAAGACAGTACTGAAAAAAATTTTTACTTTAAAAAGGCCTGGGATGTACTAGTACCTCAGGGCTCCCTGGGTTCAATCTCTAGTACCAAATAAAAAATTAATAGGTCTTCAGATGCCCTATCAGCATGCTACCGGTGTCCCACTACGGATCCCTCTGACGAGCTGGACAGAGCTGTGGCTTCCACAGACTGCAGCTTCTCAGGGCCTCTGCTTTCCCAGCTCTGAAATGACCCTTCCAGAGTCGCTCCCGGCTCTGTGATTCTGTAACTAATGGGTTTGTGTTGAACCTAAATTTCATTATCCAAAACTGAATGGAGCTGCAAAGCAACTGTAGGGTGAGAGGTCATAAATTGCAGATTTATGTAAAGGTCATGACTTCATTTCTTTACACCTAATACCTAGCATCAGACCAGGCACTAATAGTAGGCACCCTGGTTTTTTAATGAACTTCATTGAATAGAAATGCCCGTTAAAAAATTTTCCCAACCAGCTGCAGCAGTGTGCACCTGTAATCCCAGCTTATCAGGAGGCTGAGCCGGGAGGGTCACAAGTGTGAGGACAACCTCGACAACACAGCAGATCGTGTCTCATAAAAAAAAAAGGATTCTTTTTAAAAAGTTGCCCAGCTCTTGGTAAGATAAAATAAGTGTTAGCTTTAGTGACTATATTTAAAATTACTCTGTTAATACTAATGAGAAGGAAATGAGAGAATGAACCTCTGTCAGTGCTCTGGGCCTTCCCGTTGCCAGGGCAGAAACGTGATTTGCTCGGTCTTCCCGAGCTTGTCGGCCTGAGTCACACACAGCTGAACTCTGAGACACTGCTGAGTAAGCCGGACTCCACAGATCAGCCTGCAGAAATCAAGTAAAACTGGCTCGGTGGACCAAGATAGCAAGACTTAAAAACTACAAAGGAAGGAGAAAATTATGACCAAAGCAAGCAAAAGGAAGGAAATAATAAGAAATGGAGTATTTTGATGAAATAGAAAATAACAAGAAAAAAAGATCAACCCCAAAACTGGTTCTTTGAGAAAATCAATAAAGTAACTAAAACTCTAGCCAGACTGATCAAGAAAAAATAAAAGCAGAAGCCTCAGTATCAGAGTGAGAGAAAAGGCATTATATTACTACAAATTCTACAGAAACTAGAAGGGCAACAAGGGCTGGAGGTATAGCTCAGTGCTACAGCACTTACCTAGGATGTGCAAGGCCCTTGGTTCGATCCCCAACACTGCAAAAAAATGAACGTAAAAAATGAAAAGGATCAAGGACTACCATGAACAGCTTTATGCCAATAAATTCTAAAGAGCATAAGAAATAGACAAACTCCTTGTAAGACACAAAGAATTAAAGCTCACTCAAGAATAGAGTCTGAAAAACCTCGTATCTACATACAAATATCAGTTATGTTTTGAAATAACAGCAACTATGAAAATAGAAACTTTCAAAAATCCTTTTCACAATATTACTACTATAGAATATGTACGCTTGGTTAAAAAAAATGTGCAAAACCTGGCTACTGGAAGCCATAAAGCATCACTAAGCAAAATTAAAGACCTACCTAAACAGAGCTATCCCATGCTCATGAATCATTCTTGTCAAGCTTCTTCAAATTCATCTCTAAATTCAAGATAATCCGAATCTTGTAGATCTTGTAAAAATTGCCAAGGTAATTCTTAAAGTAATATGTAAGGGACCCAGAATAAGCAAAACATTTTTTAAAAGAAAATATATTTGGAAGACTTAGACTACCTGATTTCAAGAGTTCATAAACCCCTGGTAACCAAAATAATATGCAAGTAGTGAAAAGATCACCACATAGACCAATGACCTACAAGTGTTCAGAAATAGATCCATTTATACGTGCTGATTAATTTCAGTGAGATCCTAAGGCAACGGCAGGAAGGATCATTTTTCTCCATCTCAACAAATAGTGCCACGAGGGTTAGTTATTCAAATGAAACAAAAAAGAACTGTGATCTGGCTGTGGTGGCACACATCCATAACCACAGCTACTTGGGAGGCTGAGGGAGGAGGATTGCAAGTTCAAGGTCAGCCTCGGCAATTTAGCAAGACCCTGTCTCAAAATTTAAAGAATAAATAAAAATGGCTGAAGATGGCAGCCTGATGTGATGGCACACACCTGTAATCACAGCACTCAGGAGGCTGAGGCAGGAGGATCACTAAGTTTGAGGCTAACCTGGGCTACACAATAAGTTCAAGATCAGCTTGAACTACATAGTGAGACTCTGTCTCAAAACAAAACAAAAATAATCCAGAAGAAAACCTTATTAATTTTAGGCTAGGCAAAGATTTCTTAAACAGAACATTATTTAAGCACTTAGTATAAAAGAAAAGTAATAGTGAATTGAGAAGCAGGCAAAAGATTTAAATACTGAACTACACACACAAAAAGGCAAATAAACACCAAAAACATTGCTGAATGTCATCAGGCATGAGAGAATTACTAATTAAAATTATAATTCTATACCACTGCATACCTACTAGACTAGCTAAAATAAAAAACTCTGATCACACTCAATGTTGGTGAAACTTTGGAGAACAGGCCCTTGCACACACTGCTGGTGAGGCTATAAAATGGTGCTGCATGTGGAAAACAGGGTGGCCATTTCTTTAAAAGTGACAGTGATGTGTACACCAACCACGTGAGCAGCCACCAGACTCCTGAATATCTACCCAAAAGAAGCCTATGGCCACGCCGAAAATTGGGCACAAATGTTTATAGAAACCTTATTTGTAATTGCAAGAGCTAGAAACAACTCAGATGTCCATCGACAGGTCAATGGATAAACTATGGTATAACTACTCAGCAAAATACTACTCAACATTAAAAAAACTACACCCGGCACCATATGAGTGAAGCAGAATCGTCGTGCTCAGTCAAAGAAGCTGGGCAAAAGTGGTCCCTGCCATATTGATTCCATTCATACACAATTTTGGGGGGCTGGGGATTTAGCTGAGTGGTCAGAGTGCCTGCCTAGAAAGCTCAAGTCCCTGAGTTCGATCCCCGACACCAGAAAAAAAAAATTCTGGAAATGGACAAAATATGTAATGACACAGATCAGTGCTTGCCCAGACATAGTCTCCAGGCTCCCTGAGTGCCCGTCCTTTGTTGAACGATCCCTCTTTAGCTGATGTTCTCATTCAGAGCCCTGAGTCTGCCCCAGGAGCCTGGAGGCAGAATCCACAGGCACTGCTCTCAGTACCTGTCTTCTGTGGTTGGCTTCCTCCCCAGCTTGAAGGATTTGAGGAGGACTCAGAGGCAGGGGACGCTGCCCTGATACTGACCCCTGGGGTCACTCATGGTTCCTGAGCACCCCACAGGCTGCACTGGCTTCCTGTGGCTCTTAATTCTGATACGTTAACCTCACTGGATTAACAAGTGCCTAGCAGATTAGTGGAGCACACTGAGTGTGTCTTGGTGGGTCATAGAGGCATGGCTTTGGGGATTATAAGTGGTCCTTCGCTGTGCCTCTCTGCACTCTTTATTTTATTTTATTTTATTTATTTATTTATTTATTTATTTTTGGAGACAGGGTCTCACTGTGTAGCCCAGGCTTGAAGATACTCTCTTGCCTCAGCCTCCCAGGTGCTGGGATTACAGGCGTGTGCCACCACACCCAGCCTCTCTGGCACTGTTTTCCTGCTCTGCTTCTGGGCTGCCACAAGCTAAGCAGTTTTGCTCCACCACAATGCCTTCCACCTCGATGCCTCTGCCTTGGAGCAGCTGACCACGGCCAAAAACTGTGGGAAATTAAACCTCTCGTCCTTTCGGTTGTGGGTGCTGGATATTACATTCCACTGGTAGGGAAGGTGATTGACACACTCCTGTGGGTGGAGGGAGGGTGCTGAGGGCTCATGACCCCCAGGACAACCTGTGACCACTGGCTGCCCAGGCCCATACTGGGATCAGGCCGCTGCTTCTCCAGGAGACTTGGACCAAGGTCCCTACCCTGCCCATCCAGCTACTGATTGTCTCCTTCTGCCTCCACAAGCTTTTTATTTTGTTTTTGTTTGTTTGTTTGAGGTGTCACCATGTAGCCCAGGCTGGCCTCGAACTCATGGTGATTCTCCTCAGCTGGGGTTACAGGTGTGTGCCACCACAACAGGTCTCCGTAAGTATCTGGAAGCCTGCCACCTTCCTGCACGCAAATTCTCTTCTGGGAATCACCTTCTGATTGCCCACCCCAGCCCTGGATAACTTTGAGTGGACCAGGAAATGCAGGGGATGTGGGGACACAGTCGGCATGCAGGTCTTGCCATGTGGCCCCCTGCCCTTGCCAGCACCTGCTGCAGGTGACCCAAGAGCTCACCACTGAGGCTTGGGAGCCTCACTTTGCACCTGCCAGTGTCCTCAAGTATCCAGGAGTCCAGCAAGAGGCTCACTGCCCTCCACCCCACAAAGGGACTGCTGTGGGGACAGGAAGGAGCCACACATAGGAGCGGCTTGTCTGGCAGGCTCAGGTTCTCCCTCGCTCAATGGGGACACTCTGCACAGAAATGCGGCCTTTCTCTCTTTTAGAAAAGGACAGAGAGGGAGCCTGTGCTTTTGTCTCCACTTTGGCCTTGAGACTGAGTGACTTTTCCAGGGAAACCAGCCCCCGCGACCTCCTGCACACCTACCTGGGGAGCGGAGAGGTTCCAAGGTCCACCCTGGAATCTGCAGGCCACGTCTGGTCACCAGGACGGCCCTGCCCACCTGGCCACTGGAAGGAGGGAGTGTATCCCCTTCTGGAAGGAGCTGCAGGTGTGGCGTCAGCGAGCCTCGTCCTGTATGCTGTGGCCCGCAGGCCCTGGCCCAGAGGAGCCAGCCCTCAGGGGAGCTGGGAGCAGGGCTTTCGCAGAGCCTCCACCTCTGCCGGGCAGGTTCCCTGGAACAGGCTGACATCCCTCACAACGAAGTCCCTGGCCCAGCTTCCAGGCAGCCCACCTGGATGCTTGCTCTGTGTACCCACCCTGACCACAGCACCACACGGGAGCCCACCCAACCAGTGCCCGCAATCTAAACTTGATTTCTGGCAGCCTCGGAGGCCAGACTCAGTGTCCCCTCCCACTTTCCCTCTTTCCCTCTGGCTGGTAGGCTGGGCTTTCCCTATTTTCCAGTACTAAACTGAGCACAAAGGTGGGCCTCATGTGTTCTGCCTTCCTCCCTAATGTGATTTCTCTTAGAAGGGCTCTGTTCCAATCCCTACTCTGTGGCCAAAAAAGTTACAACCACCCCTCTGTATCTACGATTTCCACATCCACACATTCAACCAACAGCAAATTAAAAATATACTTGGGCTGGGCATGGTGACCCATACTCATCCCAGCACTCAGGAGGCTGAGACAAGAAGATTGCAAAGTCAAGGCCAGCCTGGACTACATAATGAGACCCTGTCTAAAAAAGAGAAAAAGTGCACTGTGGTGGTGCACATCTGTAATCACCACTACCTGGGAGAGGATTGCAAGTTTGAGGCCAGCCTGAGCAATTTAGCAAGAACTTACCTCAAAGTAAAAATAAAATAAAAAGGGCTGGAGACACAGCTTGGTGGTCCTTGGATTCACTCCCCAATAGTACAAAACAAAAAGGTATTTTTAACTGTATTTGTACTGAATAAACATAGACTTTTCTCCTTGTTATGATTCCCTAATCAGCACAATATAACAACTACTTATACCGCACTTGCGTTCTGTTAGGTATTACATGTCATTCAGAGATCATCTAAATTACAGGGGAGGATTTCGAGGTTCTATGCACATAGTACCCCTTTTTATAGGAAACTGGAGCATTAAGCATTTTGGTATCCAGACGAAGCCTTGGAACTAATCCCTCATTGATAGCTGGAGAGTGAGGGACCACTGTATACATACACATACACACACACACACACACACACACACACACACACAGAGCAAAGATACAGATAGTGTCACTACTGAATTCCCTGGACACCTACCAATAGCCTTCCTGTGTCGCCTCCTACATGTGCTGTCCCCCATTAACCAGGCCCGTAGGCAGGTCGCCCACTCTTTGGGAGCCAGTGGCAGACCAACCTCTGCCTGCCTGCTCACCCACCCAACCATCGAGTCTCAGGATGCCCGGGACTGAGCCAACACTAGTTAACCTAAATTTACCAGAAGTGAGTGTTTGCCGGATTCTGCACTCGGCCACAGGCCTACCCTCACTTGTACCATTGACAGCCCCTGACTCCCTCCTGCCTCCTCATTTCTCAGCCTGGGAACTGAGGCAGCCACAGGGGGCTAGGAGAGCAAATGCCAAAATCACAGACATCCAGCTAAGGTGCTCTCACTCACTCAAGAACTGGACACTCTAGGTCCACTCTCAAAGGTCCAAGCAGGACTCAGGATCCTGGGTCCTGCCTGCACCAAGGCAGACGCTGGGCCCCAGACCTCCTGGGTCCCAGCCCTGGCTGGTCCTGGACACAGAGTGGGCCTCAGAGAAAGCAGCTCTCCGCATCCCTCTTCCATGCCTGCACCCCTGCTGTGCTTCTCCTCTCCTCCTGTTGATCACGATGTCATGGTGCCTGGACCTCTGTGGCACCCATGTGACATTTGCCCACATTGCCCTTCTGCAAGAGGCTCCACTTCAGCACATCCTTCTGCACCAGGCCACCAGACACCAAGTTGCAGTGCCTCGTCCAGGCTCCAATCCACGTGGCCGGTGGTGATTTCCCTTTCCTACAGCTCTGCTCATTATTTCTCTCCATCAATGAAATCCCCATTAAATTTGACTCCTAAAGCTCTCAATTTTGTGTAGTTTTGTTTGTTTTTGCAGTGCTGGGCATAGAACCTAGGACCTTGCACATGCCAGGCAAGCACTCCACCACTGAACTGCTCCCACACCTGGTGCAGTTTTACGTAATCTTTAAGTGTTGGCCCATCATGGTTTGTCAGGCAACAAGCCTGACCTAGAAGCCCAGTTTTGGTGGCAATGGTGATGCTGTGCTCAGGGCCTTGGGCTGGGTGACCCACACTGACGGTTTTCTTCCAAAGTGGCAGATGTAGGAGGGGCTGGTCCTTGGGGAAGGCTGACCTGTGTGGTTGCTGTGATCTGGTTCTCAGGGTCCTGATGACAGCCACCCCCAGCTCTCCTGGGCCACCAAGGGGGAGTCTGATCAGCACTTGTGTGGGTGACATCTTCCCGCCAGGAAATCAGTTCAGGAGAGCTCCTGTTCTAGGCCCTGTTCTTTGTTAAAAAGTAACTTACACCCCATATTACATTCAAGTCCCAGGAGTAAATATCCAGGGGAAGTGTTTGTTTTTAGGGCTGAACAAAGCGTCTTTTGTCCACTGCTCCACCACCACCAGGCTCTTGTTGGTAGGAAGCAGCTGGCTCAGGCCCTGGGGAAGGTGCAGCCTCACTACCCCCCAGTTAACTGCTTCAGGGGGCTTGTCCCTCGGGCCTTTGCTGTCCCCAGAGTGAGGGATTAGTGGGGCTGGCCATGCCACCCCAGGAGGCCAGGAGGAGCCAGCCCCTCTCTCCATACCCTCCAGGGGGTAGCCACAGGGAATTTGTCCCCACTTAGTGCCAGCTAGGTCTGTGGTTTCTCTGCTAACCTGGAAGGAAGGTACTGGTCATGCTGACTGTGGCCTGGGAGGTCCCCATTGCTCCCACCTCCTCTGGCATCTACTGTGTCCCCCAGTGCTCAGCCCTGGCATCTCCTCCAAGTCCCCCAGGGGGACTTTTTGCGGGGCACCCTGCATGGCTGCGCTAAATTCCTTGGGCATTTTTAACAAAAAACTCAAGTGGCTTCAAAATAATATGGGAAGAAGAGACATAGGTGGAGGATAAATAAGACAGGGTGGCTGTGAGTTGACGATGGATGGTACGTAGAGGTCCATAGTGAGTTCTGCCTACTTCTCTAAAAACTGCATGTGTAAACACCAATGTTTGGCACCTTCTAGAGTGAAAGGTTTTTAAATGCTCCCTCAGCGATCCTCCTAGGTAGGCCAGGGATTTGATGATCCTGGGCTGTGTGGGCAGGAAGCAGGCACAAGCAGCCAGGGCATGCCTCTGCACCCCCAGTGTGAGGGCCAATTGTTCCCTGGGACACGGGGCTCTGTCTGGCCTGGGCACCCAGGCAGAACTCAGGGCCCCTGATTTATATCAGGAAGCCTGTGGGAGTGTAGGTAGCCTTGCCAGTCATGCGGGGAGACATGAAGGACCCCCAGGCCCAGCCAGAGATCTGAAGGGCAGGACACCTCCTCCTTTGTGTGAACATCCCCAGCAGAGGAGAGGCAGAGCCTGTGGGCAGCAGTGACAAAGCTGGTGGCCTCCACGGAGATGGAGACAAGGCAGCCAGGTGGGGCCAGCCCTGGGAAAGTAGGTTAAGGACACCATGCCTGGCTGGCATTGGGGACACGCCCTCGTAGTACCTGGGTGTGTCCCCAGCCTGGCCCCCAAGATGGCCTTGGCCAGGAATGGAGGTGGGGCAGCAGGGGCAGGTCCATGACCTGGAAGGGTCCCTTAAATTTTGGGCCCTTGGGTGATTTCCTGCCAGGCTGAGGCAGGCCAGCTCTGAGTCCAGGAAGCAGTGCCTGGGAAGCCAGTGGTGGCCTCCTCTTCCCCTCCTCACCCCTTCACCTCCTCCTCCTCCTCTTTTCCCTCCTCCTCTAACACCTGTCCTGACTAGCACCTTGGCAGGCAAGACCTTCTAGGACCTTGCTGGGAAGCAGTGCAGGGTGGGGCGCACCCTCGGCCCACCCTGCAGCCTGGCCTTGGTCCAAGGGGTCAGGGGAGGATTGGCACGCCCTCCCTCATGGGGTGTGGGCAACCAGACCTGGCCCCGCTTAACACGGAAAGGGGTGAGAGCCATGTGTCCTGGAGGTCAGGGCCTGTCATCCCCCAGGCCCGCACATCCAGGCTAGACCAGCAGAAGCAGGTTGGGGGACCTATTGCCAGAGGAAGGCAGCATGCGGCTGGACAGTGCCGAGTAACTCTGACTCTGGGTGCTCCAAGCATTCACCCCCCTACCCTTGCCCAGCTGAGCCAACAGCTTCCCACAACCCCAACCAGACCCAGGCTTTGTAGGCGGAAGTGGTGCCACTGAGGGAGTTGTGCAAGCTCTCTGCACGACCTCCACTGCGTGACCTGAGGCTAAGGGGAACAGCCCCAGGACTAGGGCTCAGAGCAGCTCAGAGAGCAGGTCCCACAAGTCAGGAGAGCCCCAAACTCGGCAGCTCCCACACCACATGTGCGGCAAAACACCAGTGGTATTTGTTTGTTTGTCTTGTCTATGTTTTGTGAGACAGGGATGTGAGCAGATGCCTTGAACTTGTGTCAGCCTCCTTAGTGTGTGACCACACCTAGCTAAAACACTGATTTGACACACAGCTGCCACTGCACATCTCTGCGGGTATGGGCTCCATGTAAATACTGCCTGGGACAGGCCAGAAAAATTAATGCCACACAAGACAGCGACTGCACTACAGATGGAGGCACGGTCACAGGGGACTGATCAAGATAGATTTGGACTTTGTTGGGAAGACTTTAATTTTTATGAGATTGTATTAAGAATTACTGTATGGTTTTACGTAAATAAAATTTAAAATAGCTCCTTCGTGCAAGTGTGTGAGGAAGGTAACACCCTAAGTGGTTAATGAGGGCCCCACCCCGCCTGTCCTGGCTCCTCTCATTTCCGCGCCTCCAGTGAGGTCTTCGATTCATTCGACAAGCATGTGCTGTCCCCTCCTCTATGCTGGCCTCAGGCTGAACTCTGGGGCAGAGAGGATTCCAAGGTGGCCCAGCCCGGAGGGGTCCCAGTTCCTGGGAAGCTTCAGGAGGGCCGACGCCCAGCCCTGGTCCTGAGGGCCACCTCAGCAAGGGATTCCTATGTTTCTGGAGAAACCCGAAAACCCAGCGGTCAGGTTCTGCCTGCCACACACCCAGGAATATTTCTTTCAAAATTAATTAACCAGCCAGTAAAATGTATGGTGAGACCAAAAAGAAGAGAAATGACAGCAACTGAGTGCCACACTGGAGTCTTTCCAAACACCTGCCGCCTCAGCACTGGGCTGTGGGTCTCCAGGGCCCTCCTGTGTGGCTCTTTGGGCGCCCTGTGTGGATGGCGGCGTTCACAGAGGCCTCAACTGGTCCTCTTGATGTGCACCTGGACCCTTTCCAGCGCGTTTCCCCAAGCCTGCTGCAGCCCAAACTCCTAGGCCTTGTCAAGCCAGCCTCCCTCAGCAAGCACCCTAAGACCTGGAGCCTCCAGCCACAGCTTTGGCCCTAACCCACCACGGGCTCTGGTGGCTTGGCCAGGTCTGTCGCTTAGCCCAAAGGGTTGCACCAGCTCCTGGGAGAAACGTGAGTGTGTGTCAGCTGGTGGAATGTAGTCCTGGGAGGGCACCAGGGAAAACAGGTTCTGGGGCCAGCAGCCTCCCAGGGGGCCTCACCTGCCGCCCAGTGGCTGGCTTCCACAGCTCTGGAGAGTGGAGCTGGGGGAAGGGGCTGGGAGGGAGCTCGCTCCTGGAGCTGGGATGCCTGTTAGTGCAAGGGAGGAGGCTGCCCAGGCAGGCAGGAGAGATGGCAGTGCAGCAAGGGAAGCCGGGGACCAGGGATGAGGGCCTGCACCAGCAGGTATACTGAGGCACAGACACAGGGCACGCTGGGCATCTGAGGGTCCCTCTCACCCACCTGTGGGGAGGCCGGACTCGCAGCATCGAAGAGGCAAGAAGGATAGTGGCCCCATCACCCAGGGGGCTGCTGCTCTAGGCCCAGCTCAGTGCCTGGCACCCTGCAAGCCCAGCAGCTGCCTTCCACAGGCCCCTGAGGGAAGCGGGTGCCAGGCTCTGCAGAGCAGCTGGGTGATCTCTACCCCATGTATGCGCCTAGCACTACTCCACCTACCTTGAGCCCGGCTGGCATTCTCAGACTAGCACCATCCCCTCAGCTCCTCTCAGAAGCCCAGGAGGCAGGCGATGAGGGATTGAGGCTCAGAGACGGTAAGCGACCTGCCCAAAGGTGCATAGCTTTTAGCAGAACCACAGCTCAGACCCAGACAGGTGTGCACAGCCAGAACTCCAGCTCTTTGTACTGAAGCAGGGTCAGAACAGGTGGCCCAGCCCCAGGTTAGGCCACCAGCCTCCCCACCGCTGTCCCCTCCGTGCAGTAAGATGTACAACATGGCAACAGACACCAGTTCCAGGCCTGCCAGCCACTGGTAACGTGCAGCGATGGGGAAACAAACCTCGCCTCCATCCCAACCTCAGTGCCCTTGCCTGCAAAGAGGGTGGAAATGGCCACATCGGTGGGTCATACTATGCCTGCATGCCAACAATCTGAGGTGACCCAGTCCCTCAGGGCACAGTGGGCAGGAGATCAGCCCTAGAATCAGGACTGGAGACAGTCAGCACAGAGCTCCTAGGCAGGACCCCGCCCAGTGCCAGACCCTCCAGACCACAGAATGGTTGAAGCGGGCTGTGCAGACTGCCCAGCCCCCGCCCCCCGCAGGAAGAAGGGCTCCCCGGGATGGGGCCAGCAGCAGAAACCCTGCAGCTCCACAAGCTGCGGCTGGCCAC
>PVJO010009699.1:0-68173 GCA_004026905.1 Hystrix cristata | reverse complement strand
ATATATATATATATATATATATATATATATATATATATATATATATATATATATATATATATATACATACATATATATATGCTCTAAATATCTGTATGAAAGCCACTACATAAACATGGCTTTCATGTATCTACATATGTGTATGAATGTATGTACATGTATCTATAGTAATTAATAGATCATGATAATTTATTTCAAATTAACATGAAACAACTAAGGAATGTATATATTTTCATGTACAAAATAAGACAAACTGAAATTTCCGAAGGTGATTAATTTTATTCGCAATTGCTTCTTGTCCTTTTGACTAAGATCAAGTGTAATTTTATTCACAAAAATAATAAATTTGTATTCATCTTGTCTGTTGATTAAAATGTTAGATGTAATCGTCTCTTTCTTTCATGTTGTGTCTCAAAAAATCGTTTGTTAGTGCTCATTATTTTTGTCAGCTTTAATTGCTGCATGAAGCAAATTCAGTACTTGGTAAAAATTGCTGGACATGTGGTTATGGTAATGCTATTCAGAATGGTTTGGTCCCTGTATTTGGAAAATTATAAGGAACCTTCAAAATAGCTTTAAACTGCACATCATAAATCACGGCTGCTGACTTCCTACCCAAGCAATGGCACGGGATGTTGACAACATCACAGCCACAAACAGAAGTGATACTTGTGATAATTTTGAAAAAGAATGCATAATGCACATTTTTGTGTTTGGATACAAGTGAAATATTTATTGATGATCTGTGACTAGAGTCTGTTAGAACAGCCCTGCAGGAACACTCAAGAACAGAAATGCAAACGGGCTTAAGGAGGACTCTTAGCCCCTTTCGTCCTTTTGGAAGAAATGACAAAAATTTCAAGCAGCCTTTGTAGTGCACCTAAGTTGTCAATACATCAGATGATGAGCTATTCACTTTAAAATATCAGGGCATGAGAAATCCTGGTGTGGGATTTTTCATTTTTTGGTAAAATATCAATAAGCACATAGAAATGAAACACACATAAACACTGTTGAGAAGGAATGAGTCTTTGAAGACTAAAGTTACTGACATTTCACAGAGCTAAGAGTTTTCATTCTGCCTATAAGCCTCTGAAATTCCTGCCCATTGTTTCTACCACACCATTACATGGCTAAGTAATCATAAACATCTTTCCTCATTTTGAAGTGCCTACTGTGGCCGAACAGCTCCTATTTATGATTGCTGACAAAGATGCGATTGTAGATACTTGCGGAGTTTAACCTAACCAGTGTCTCCGAGTTAGAAGAGGCAGGAATAATGCTCAGTTCAGTGGTCCAATACACTATGCCCTGACACTGTGGGATGAGAATTCAGAGTTCTGTGAATTTAGAGTTTGAAGAGTTCTCTCTAATCTTTCAGAGAAATGAAAAATTAAAACATTTTTACACAGTAGATTACACGTTCATGCTTTTTGTTTATGGTTATGTAGAAGAAACTATAAGTGAAAACTGAGTCAGTGAAATTATAGAAAATTGTGCTAGCCTATTGAAAGCTAATTTCTATGAATCTTTCGAAAAAGAATTAAAGAGACAGAAGAACACAGGAAACGGAAGCTCATTAGTACTTGGGTCGGGGAATCTTGAGTAGTCACATAAAGTTGAGGGTTTGCAACACTTCAGTAATGATTCATGCTATTCGACATCCTGCCAAAGATGAAGGAGTACAAGGGTCATCGGGACGAGACACTCATCACTGAAAGAGACTTCTGAGTGAAAAAGTTTCACCTTCAAAGTGGTGACACAATCAATAATCAATAGACACAAGGAGTTAGCTCATATTCACAATGGGAGGCACTTAACTTGAATGATCACAATGATTACTCTTTTAACTCTGAGATAATGATAGGAAGGAAGAAAGGAACCTGGATCTGCATCAGCAATTTCATTTAGACAAGTGCTAACAATTGGGAAAATGGTTTCTAAGCATAAACTACAGTTTTAAAAATCTTTCAAGTGAAAATAGCCCCCTTCTTTACTGTACTTTTTTGACAAAGTTGCTTAAACTTTCTTAATGGATGACACTACCCCTGAATGCCAAAGTTCTCATGTTTAGTAGGTTTATCATGAATGTCTGAGACCATCTTTTATCCTGAACTACAGGCGTTTATCGAGCAATGACTTTCAGAACAAAACCTAAAGCACTATGTAGAGTCACATAGAAACCAGGCACAAGGAAGTCCCTTTCCAGTAGTCCTTCTTTTCTGAATACAATGGGAGCAATTTTATTCATTTATCATTCCAGTCAGTCATTTGGCAAGTTTATAACAGCAAATGATTAACCAGTTAGTATATAGGCATTTCCACAGTTCTCATAGCAAGATGTACATTCAAATAATCCACCCCTGCACACCAGTTTACTCCTCCTTATTTTTGTTGCCTTTGAAACTTTATCTTAAGATACAAGTAGAGAAAATGAAATAATTTGGACACATAAAAAGCTGTATTATTGTTGCTGAATGGGTAAGTTCAATACCATGACGCTATTAATTCTACAAAAGGATATTTATAGATTCACTGCAATACCAAGCAAAGGAGATATTTTTTAAAGAAAAAGGTTAATTTTCAAGTACATATTTGTTTATTACAGGACTGGATGTTCTATATCTTCAATAACTATCTTCAATAACTAAATGTCATGCTTTATCTAATCTGTTGCTTGTAGCTCTTGTAGAGTAGTCTAAGTTTTGCACAAATCCCATTCTGCCGATCCACTCTGTCGATCAGGGATGACCATGTGCCCAGAAAGACTTTCTGCTCGACGTAATGCTGTGATCATATCCTGGCACATCTGCCCACATGCGGCGAGGCATTTCTGCACCTTACACACCTACGAGTGTAATTTCTGATCCATAGGTGTGCCAGGATGTTCTGAGAATGGCTCTGTCATTATATATTCCCATCACTTAAATGTTTCTAGAATAGATACTTCTGTTTCCATCTCACTGCTATTAATTTTGCTTAGGAATTATAGATACAACAGCTTCCAACTTGGTTTCTTAATATGCTATCTCTGTTAATGGTGTTTGTGTTGGGAGCAAAGCAGTCTTTCCCAAACTCATTCTGGTTGTGATGACATATCATCCTTTTTCTCCTTTTGAGTCTTCTTAATGCAAAATCATTAATAAAGGAAGAAAAGATAACTGTGCACAACAGTAAGCAAAACTGGAATTAATACACTTTAAAGACTGAGTGGAATTTAAGAATTGGGGAGACTGAAGGTATTCATAGACTTTCCCTAAGAATGGTGTTCAAGAAATAAACTGAGCTCAATGTAATGAACTTAGGCTGAGCGCATACCATGTTCTAAGTCTTCAGTTCAACCTTGTGATAAGCAGAAGGCCCGGTTGTAAGCTCAGTCATTAGTAGGTAGGGCAAGTTTGATAACAGGAAGATATGAAGTATGCCTGATGTGTTGTTTCTGTGTGTGTGTGTGTGTGTGTGTGTGTGTGTGTGTGTGTGCGCACGCGCGTGTGTGCTTTGTAGGCAGTGGGCTTGAAGTTGCAATATTTCCCATACCAAACCCAATGAAAGTACAGTGATGTGTAACACAGTTGCATGCAAAGAATATTAGATATCAGCAATTAAATGCGAGCCAGTTACAACACACGAGGAGTTATTCAATTTCCAGAGTGATGTTGAGGAAATGCTTATGATTGTGTTAATCACGTTGGAATTGCTTTGGTTTTTGATGTTAATTTTAATGGACAGAAAGGTTAATCTCCAAAGAAATTGAATTCTTTTTCAGTTCTCTGATTTGAAGAAAATTCCAATAGATCAAGATGGTAAATTCACTGTCTAAATTTGTTCTATGGAATCAGTTAAGTGTTATGGAACTTGATTCAACAAGTGATTTATAGCTGTTTCTGATACAACAAAAATATAGGAAAAAATAATTATAAGTCAGTTATTCAGCAAAACTACTTGGTAGTGATAGTACCTCTAGTTTTAATTGTATTTTCCATTGTATTATCTTGCATGTTTTAGGTACTCATCAATATTTGTTGGATAAATGCATGTCCTGCAAATTCTGTTTGCTAATCTTTAGTAATACAGTAATTTCATGGTTTCTAGTTTATCATTTCTCTATCTTTACCATGTATTTTATAAACAACACAAAATTAAGTACAGCATCCAGGTGTTTCTGGCAGTGACATTTATGTTCATTTGTATGCCCTACAATAGCTAAATAAAGAATAATATTTTCCTGGAGAATGAATGGTGACTTCTTACAGGAAATTTTTTCTGATCTTGTCATATATTATGTGAGGCTAAGGCAAGGAAAGCAGTTAGTTTTCCTATCTTTCTCTTTCACACATACAGTTCAGCTTCAGCCAAATTAGTAATTTTTAATTAGCTTTCAAGTTCTATAATTTAAGTGGCACTAATCTTACATACACCACTTTAAGAAGGTGGCTTGTGCTATAGAAATACATATTGCCATAGGTATGGTACAGTAACCTTGTTCACTCATCACTACTCCCTTAAGAAAGTATTGCCAAGCCAAATGGTTACTTAGGTGGAAGAATATCATGGGTAAATATTAATTTCCTTACTTAACATTTATGAAGAAACTCATAGCTAATCCAAATAATAACCGGCTATTTAAGATGTCTAAAATGTTAAATTGCATTAAGTGTTTCAAAAATTAATTTCTAAACCCTCCTTTTAACTAGATCCACACTCAGTTCTTTCATCTCAGTGTCAAAACTATCTATGCTAGTTTCATGCTAAAACACTAGTCATTCTTGAATTCTTTACTCTTCCCCATACTACTTACCCAAAGTAACAGCCAATGTTATAGAATAATCTAACACCTGACAATATTTTACCACCTCCTCAGATCCTAAATGAGTTCTTTCTTCCTTCCTTCCTTCCTTCCTTCCTTCCTTCCTTCCTTCTTTACTTTCTTTCTTTCTTTCTTTCTTTCTTTCTTTCTTTCTTTCTTTCTTTCTTTCTTTCTTTCTTTCTCTCTTTTCCTCCCTTCCTTCCTTCTTTTTATTTTATTTTATTTTATTTTTTTTGGTAGTACTGAAGATTGAATTCAGGCCTTATCATTGAGCTACATTCCCAGCCCACTCCACCTCCCCTTTTTAAACAAGGTCTTGCTAAATTGCTGTGGCCGAGCCCTCTCCTCCTGGAGTGCTAGGATTTCGGGCATGTGCACCATGCCCAGCTGTGCAACTGTGGCAATGATTTTACACTTTGAACTTTTGCTTCTGTTCTAACTTTTTTTCTTTCCACAGTTTATTTTCAACACAGTAATCAGTGATCTTTCCAAAATGCAAGTTACTTAATATCAGTGCTCAACTAAAAATTTTCCAGTTGCTCTTCCTTTAACTCAAATCAAATACAAATATGAATTAATCTATAAAGCCTGACCTACAAGCCTACATTGGCCTGGAAGCACAAACCACCCTATTCCCTTTCTGATCTTATCTCTTACTGTTTTCTCTCTTGCTCACTCAACTCCACTAATTAATCTTCCTTAAAATATTTCAAGGCAGTTTAATGTTGAGACTGTGGCATGGCTACTGGTGGGGGCTTTTAGCCAGATCTATGTTGAGAATGAAGAGCAAGAGGCCCAGCAGAAAGATTTGAAAAGTTTTGAGTTCGACCCAGAAAACAAGTTTTATTAAAGTTGTGGCCTGCAAAGATAGAACAGAGGAGAACTTGATTGCTGAAAAGATTAGTGGTAAAATACCAAGTTATTCCAAACAGGACAGTATAAAAGATGGCCAGAGGGCATCACAAGAACCAGCTGGACTCCACCCTTTGCAACCTCAAAATTGCAAACGTAAAAGACATTGCTTTGAGAAGAGAGCCCCAGAGCACCACGTTGCAGAATGGTGGCAGCCTAGGGACTTTGTTCCTAGGGATCGGGTTCATAGTGCTCAGCAATCCTGACACTTGATGTCTACAGCTAAGAGAGAAGGAAACCTGGCTACTGCTCCAGCTGCAGACCTTGGCATCATCCACATCGTGTTGATTTTAGGTGCATGCAGAATGCAAGAGTTGTGGGGTCGGGAAGGCTCCCACTAGATTTCAGAGGGACTGGGAGGCCAGGCAGTGTGCCTCTGAGAGGGCAGTTTGAGAAAATGAGTAGGAAGCCAAAGGTGCAGTGGAGACCCCAGAAGGTTGGAGAAGCCAGGAATGTGGATTATCTGAGGAAAGCTGCAAGGAGTTAGCAAAACTGGCCCAAGGCAGAAACCACAGAAGCTACAACCATGGGCAGTACTGTAGGAGTGGGGCTACCCAGCCTTTTGGAGGTCACATCTTGCCAGACTGCCTCAGATGCTGGAGATGGAAGGATGAGATTTAACGTTTGCTTTGCTGCATTTTGGACGTGCTTTGGTCCCATTTCTTTCTATTCTCCTATTTGTAGCTTTTTGAATGGAAATGTTTATCTTGTGCTATTTATTATATCTTAGAAGTGTTTAGCTTTTTTGTTTGTTTTGTTTTGTTTTGTTTTTCATTTGTACAGGGCCTCTTAGCTAAGAGTTTGCCTATATTCTCAGAAGATACTTTGGACTTGGACTTTTCAGCAATGCTGAAACTGTTAAGACTTTGGTAAATCATGGAGATAGACTAAATGTCTTTTGATGGACTAAATGCCCATGAGTCTTTTGGGGGCCAGGGACAGAATGTTATGGCTTATATTTAGATGTCTCCTCAAAGCCTCATGCACCCATAGATGAGGCTTTCCAGAGGTGGCTGGATATAGGGTGTGTAAATAGGGATTAAGGTTGTGTGATGAGTAAATTTTCCCACTGACTGGTTTAACATAGTTCTGGGTGTGCATAATGGGAAGGACCTCCTTGGGTATGGGTGGCATCATTCAATAGGCTTGTAGTTTTGATGGGATGGAAGGGAAAGGAAGGCTCACTGCTTGCTACTTTCTGCTTGCCCTGCCGTGGACTGTTTCTCCTCTGTGATTGACCCACAGCAATCTATGAAGACAGCGGACTATGGACTGAATCCTTTACAAAATGAGCAGAAAAAAACCCTTCTCCTTAACTTGTGAGTTTTGAGTATTCTGTCGGAGCAACTAGAAATTAACTAAAATACAGCCTATTCACAAACACATTATGGTCCAGACTCAGAGTCTGATCCATTTTATTTTTCTATAGGAGTTATAATCTTCTAACATATAGCTCTATAAGATATAATCTATATATTTATCACCAAAATGTAAGTCTCACAGTGGCAAGGATTTTTGAGTTTTACTCAATGATCTAGCTGAAGCATCTTAGCGTGTCTGACACAAACACAAATAATAGACACAAAGTAAATATTTGCTGAAATAATAAATGCATCACCATATGGCTAAGTGAACACCAAACATTGTAGTAAGTTTTTATGTATACTTCATTTAATACCCAGAACAGCTCTGTGCCAGTTACCTTTCTATGCTTCAAAAAATAGATAATGCATAAGTAAATAAAAAATGTGGAATATGTGAATCAATCTCTCAAATTTATGTGTGTGGTAATCACCATAGACACTTAGTCACAACACAGTGTTATTTTTCTCTTTCAGAAGCCATGTTGCATTACTTCCCTTACACTGAACCCTGGAGGTCATAAAAACTCATGAAACTATTGGCAACAAAGAATGTAAAAAGTATTTGGTAGGATTAAGTCCCTGCATGGAAATGCAGATGGAGAGCTGTGAGGTTCAGGGACTGAGCTGTGGAGCCAGATGTTCAGGCTCACAGCTTTCTTCTGCTACGTGTTTTCTCTTTACTTTTCACTTTGCTTATGGTTCTTTGTAAAGTGATGATAACACTACCAATCTCATTTAAGGTAAATTGTGAAACTGAAATAAGGAAATATGTGAAAAGTGCTAAACACTTTGGCATAGACCTCGGTGCCTGCATCACAAGGTTTTTATTTTTAAAAAATCATTTAAAGGTGTAAAATTCAGGGTTCTTTCTTTATTCACAGAACAACTATTGCAACTACCCAATTTCACAGTATTTTAATAACCTCCACCCCAGCCCCCTTCAAATCTCTGAAGCTATTAACAGCTATCTTCAAATCTCCTTTGGCTCCAGCCCCTGGAAATCTTTAAATTCAAACTCAAAATGGGCAATTTAGGGACTTAAAAAGACCTTGTCTCAAAGTTTAAAAATACCAAAAACACCTGAGATACAGTTATGTGTGAAGACCTTCAGTTCAATTCCTAGTACTGTCAAAAATATCTATCTCTAGACACTTCCATCTAGACATTTGGTATAAATGGAATCATACAGTGCATATACTTTTGTGTCTAAATTATTCAATTTAGTATTCTTTTAGGGTTCATCATGTTACAGCATTTATAAGATTTTTTTCCTTTTTAATGGCTGAAGAATATTTCAGTATATTACATAGCATGTTATTGTTTACCCATTCAGCAATGAACAGGGATTTAATTTCTTTTCAGTTTTTGGATATTAGAAAAATGATTACATGACCATTTGTATGCAGATTTTTCTGTAAACATATGTTTTCACCAATATACAGTAAACATCTAGGACTATAATCCTTGGATACTATAGTAAATTTGTGTCTAGTCATTTTGAGAAACTGCCAAGTTTTCTTCTCATGGGCTCCTAGTTTAGCTCTTGCATTTAGGTCTTTGATCCATTTCGAGGCAATTCTGTATATAGTGTAAGGTGAAAGTACAACTTCAATCTTCTGCTTGTGGCTATTCAGTTGTCTCATCATGTGGTTTTAACTATGAGCTGTTTTCATTTCATAGAGCTTGACATATACTAAGATAACAAAAGGATGATGAAGGAATTACTAACTTACAATAAAATCAATAGCAAAGCTATCCCAAAAGAAAATGGTACAACAGGTGAGATTTGGAAAGGAGTGGGTGAGGTTAAAAAATGGCAGAATTTGTCAATCAAAATGGCAGAAATTTTTTGTATTGGCAGAAGCTTCACGACTAAGTAAAAGAAAAAGTGATGAATTTATAAAAGTTTTGAGAAATGAAATTGCTAGGAAGCCTGGGTGAGATGAAGAACCTAGAGTAAATATAGCGATCACAGGTAAACAAAGAGTGAGACCCCTCCAGGAAAGGTCTCTACTTTCCTGGCCCTTCCTCTGTCCTCTTCTGACGCACTCACATGGAGACCTTAGAGGAATACATTGTGTTCTTTTATATTTGTTAGTTTCCATTTCACCAATTCACTCCTTTCTAGATGCATAGAAGAGACTGATGATTTAATGCTATTAGAGTTTTTTTTTGACCATCTCTTCATACTCATTTTTCTTCATATATTTAAAATTTATCAAGATTATAAGCTTGTGTAAGTGTCTTCACATATGTCAAGTTGTGCTGTCATTTATTAATAGTCACTTTGGAATTTCATGGTGTGTATAAACTGACAGATTTACCTAATAAATAAAACTGAAATGTCTTTAGAGATTTCACAACTGTCAAATACCAGAATTCTGTTGGGAGATGTTTAGTTTTGCTAGCACTTAATCTCTTATTTCCAAATGTCATATTCCTTGACATGATTGTTGCTTAAATATGCTCAATTAAGAAAAAAACTAGTTTAGAATCATATATAAAAGAATGTGCATATTTTAAAACTAAGTTTTAAAATGAACTTTCAAATATTTGCCTATTATCCATAATAAGTCTGACTGTCAGATTTTCATTATTCATGCCAGACAAATACTCCCTTTAGTTTCAGCTGACTTCAAATGTGTGAGAGCAGTCGAATGATTCTCTCAGAACTGTATTTCCATTATGTGTGAAACAATTTCTGGTGAGATGTGACTCAGAAAAAATAAGCTTGAACAGAAGCAAAATATGACCCAAAAAGCGGAACAGGGAAATTTGAAAGGAAGTATGTAGGTACAGGAAGTGAGTATAACATAAGCATAATATAACTGTGTAAGTAAAAAAATTGAGGATAATCAATGCTATTTTCGTTGAGCAATTTGAAATCCTTTTTTTTTTTTATGTTTCTGGTTCCAAAAGATTCCACATTTAGCACAAACTGATAATCAGTCATTCTTCTTGGACACTTCTGAGAACCAACGTCCCCAGGGAAACCACTCTCCTGACATTTGGAGAGACAGGAAAATCCGGAGAGTCATCTGGATTTTAAGAAGACATGGGAGCCACATCTAATGTTCTTCTAAATAAAGACTTATTTTCCAAAAAACAAAATTACAACAAAAAAACCCAAGCAAACTGAAGAATCCAACTTCCCAGAACTTTATCTCTTTTGAAGATAAGTCATTATTTCAACCCCACTTATCTCTATCATTTCTGTCTTATCAAAAGGTAGACACAGATGATTTTGGAGAAATCATCCGGGAAAGTCACAAACTAGATGTGATTCAATTAAGATATTGATATTGTATCAGAAGGGCATAGAACGCTTCTCTCCCCAAACTTGACCGCCATTCCAACTGGATTTGTGTGTAAGGACAGTAGATTATAGATAGAAGTGCAACAAGAATAGACTAATGAAAAACAATATTACAGAAATCAAGAATGTTTCTGGTTGCTTATTAGTAGAGTCTGGTGCTTACCAGTAGAGTAGATATGGCTGAGGAAAGTGTCAGTAAACTTGAAGAAAAACCGATAGAAACTTCTCTAACTGAAATGCAAAAGGAAAGTAGTGGTGAAAAAATATCCAAACAATTTAAGTCTTTTTCAAAAGTTACACCACATATATATGGGACACCAGAAGGCAAAGAACAAGACAAGGAAAAGAATATCTATTTGAAGTAATAATGGCTATGAATTTCTCAAAAATAATGGCAAACACCAAACTACAAATCTAAGCCACTAATGGCCATGGATTTTACAAAAAATAAGCCACCAAGTGCAGTAAAATATCAGAATAAACACTAAAGAATAAACAGAATAAACACTAAAGAATCTACACATAAGCTTTATTATGCAGAAAGAGCAGAAAACCAAAGAAAATATTCAAAGTAGTCTACTGAGGTAGAATTATTGAAAATAGAGAACAAATAAGCCTTTTTATATATAAAAAGTTAAGACTCATATCGGCCTTCTCGTAGATACCATGTAAACAAGAGAACCAAGTAACATATGTGAAGTGTTCAAAGAGAGAAACCTACAATCTGAATTCTATAGCTGTTAAAATTTTCCTTCAGAATGAAGGAGAAATAAAAGTATTGCCAGACAAACAAATACTGGACTTCTCTGTAAGGAATTTTAAAGGAAGTACTTCAGGGAGAAAAGAAAAAATCATGTAAGTTAGAAACTTTGATCTGTATAAATAAAAGAATGCTGGAGGAAACACTGATGGTGATTAAAATATTTTTCTTATTATAAGGTAGTCTAACAGGTAACTTATCAATATAATAATGATAACAATACAGAATAATGATAGCTTATGAATAGGTGAAATGAATAACAATAATACCTTAATGTCAGTAGGAAGGAAAGATAAAGAGAATGCCCTGGCATTAAAAACAAACAGATAAAAACAAAACTTTGCAACTACCATGAAAGAATAAGTTTATTGGAAGGTGATGTTAAGTATTCAAAACTACATATTGCAAAGACTCGTGCAACCACTAAAGTAATTTTTTAAGAATAATCGATATTTTACAAGAAGAAAGAAAGTGAATTATGTAAAACAATGTAAAATATCATTTAAAACTACAGAAAGCAGAAACAAGGGGAAGTTTTTAAAAAAGAAATAATGACAACAATAAGTAGAAAAAAGTTCACGTCTAGGTATTAGTGTAACAATAATCATGTTAATTTTGAATATTCTGAATACACTAATTAAAAACACAGAGTATCAGTGGTGGCAGCAAAACAGACCAAAATCTTTGGGGACATTTCTACTAGGTTGCCCATCGCTTAGCTTTCTAAGGAATCATTGAATTGTTTTCTATTCTTCTGTTGATTGTGTGAGTCCTTCTATGATATTGAGATGGGAGAGAGGCTCGGCTAATGCTGGCTGGGAAAGGAGGCGTGACCTGTTAATTACAAAGTCCCAAACACTTCGCAGGCGAATGGCCTAGACCTGACCTTGGCCTGAGGCAAGAAATTCTAACACCGCCCCCTGGACCCAAATGTAAAAGTTCCCACAGGAGTAGAAGTTCTCACTGTTTTCTCGAGATTTAGAGAGCATAAAGAGACCCATTAAAGAGATAGACAAGGCTATTATATCTTTTCGTGATAGCCTATACCATGTCTCAGACACGGTACATATTTTTACTTTCTTTTTATTTATTTATTTATTTTTCTCTGTTTGGCTCGAATTCGCTCTGCAGAGTCAGTATCTCCTAATCTCCATTTTGCCTTTTAAAATAAACTTTATCGTCACTTTTGGCTTGTTTCATTCATTTCTTCGTTTGAGGCGAGGAGGACATGGAATTTTTAACTCCAGAAGGAGGGGAAGCAATCCAGAACCCAGTGACATTAATTTGGAATACAGTTACCTGATAACAATATGATTTCAGTGTATTTTTTCTTTATATTAAGTTCTATTTCTGTACAACACATGATAATTTCTGTTGGAAATAAAATTTGTAACTATTTTGTTACAAATTTTCTGAAAATACGTTGATGCATTAGGAAAGAAACCTACATGACAACATTTTTCCCATATACAGAATTCTGATTTTAGCAAGACATAAGACATGAGTGTGCCTCTGAAATATAGTATCGTGTTTTGAAATTGAATTAATGTTGGCAAAAACAATTGCTAATTCATTTTGCTCTTTCAGTTATTTTTGACAATTTCTTTTCTTTAGGATTACAGTAAAACTCACTCTTTTGGTGGTAGAAGTTATTGTTAATGAGAATTAAAATTAGATAAGGGAAAGGAAAATGAGTCATTTTAAGAGGTGAGTAAGCAATTAACCTATGAAAAAAATAGTAGAGAATTCAAAAAGACATTTACTTTGAAATCTAGTCATTAATTTCTTGTTTAAGGATTCCAGCAAGACAACTTAAAAAACCGTCTCACAGAAAGCAACAAATCATGCAACAAATAAATTGAAATACAGTTCTAGCCAATCAAAATAGCAAAATCCTTCACAAAAGGTCTTCTGAGAAGAGACATTTAGTAAATTGCTGTTGAATGAGACTTGTTCATTTTAATCAGAGGTGTGCTGCTGTCTGTGGTTTAGACAAAGCTAGAATATTGATAGACCTAATGCTGTGTGATTAAAAAATAATGAAACCATGGGATAATTGTTATTTGATGGTTTTGCTGTTTGTTGAAACTATTGGCCATTTGATGCAAGTTAGCACATCCTTTTTCTCATTAAGATCTTGTTCACCTGTGTTTACAGCGCAGCACAATAGAGGCAGCTCAAATCAATTTGACTGATTGTTGTTGTAAAAGGAGGGACATAATCTTACAGCTGGTTTGACGCCTACAGTAAAAGTAAAAGTTGACTGGAAAGTCCTTCGGGCAGTGGTTTTGGTCTCTAATTAAAATTCTAGACTTAAGAGTTTATAGATTTTAAAGGAAGCTCTTACCAAGTCTACGTAAGTGTAACCTGGAGATGGTTGGTCTAGCATAGATATTTCAGGGCTTAAATAAAACCATTAATTTGTTTCTTTTTCAAGTGATTTTAAAAAGATGTTTACAGACCACAGAAAGGAGTCTCATCTGCTTGAAGGCCTGGAGTTTTTGAGAGCTATTCTTTGACAATTTACCATGATAGTGGTGGGCTTTATGGTAAAAATCTAATGACCCACATGTACTAATGCAATTTATACATACTTTGGTTGAAACAGTAAATCTGAGCTAGTAAAATTATTTTTGAAGAGTGGAGATTATTTTAAGTGGTATTTTTCTGTCTGTACATAGAAATTGAAATAGAGGCTTTTTTCTTTCCAGGGACTGACTAATGCCAGTGTTTGTCATTCAGTGACTATATCCTTTGTTTATAGTCATAACACAGGAAGCACATTTATAAATTTCAAGGCTTCTAAGCTTTTGTGTGCAAGAAGAGTATTTGGGGAGTAATTTGAATATCGTCAGTCCTTAGTTCATTTCCTAAAGCTTCTGAACAATTTAGAGATTTGGAAAAGTTTATAGTCTATGACTTTCCTTCTGTATTTAAAAATGGCCTAGTTATTTAATAAGTTACTGAGACCTACAATTACAATTGTTTACTATTATGATTTTCTTATAGTACACTAATGCAATATATACATATATATAACATATATAAAATATTTGTACTTTCCTGCATTTTTCCATTTCTTTATATTATTTAAGTGCATTTAAATTACTCTTTGTTTTATATTTTGTTGAAGCATTTACTTACATTTTCTCTATTTCACTATTTGGTTTCGTAACATTCTGCTATCATACTACCTTATTAGAAAGGACCCAAATCATACTATAAAACAAAGTTATTTGTTTTGTTTTGTTTGTAAGAATAAACCTGACCGTGATGACAAATGTTATAAAGCTATTTCTCCACTTGGCCTCATACTGGCAGTCATCTCAGTAATCCTTCTATTTTTTTCTTTGATGCTTTCTGTTTTTAGAGATTCTGGAAAATAATTCCTTGTTAGTTTGGTATAAATGAGGGAATAAAACATTCCACCTATATGGCTTTTCTATTTTTTAAAGAATATGCTATCTTTCTAATTGTGAAGTGTTTCCAATATGAAAACTTAACTTTATTGCCTTCAAGTACTCATTATGAACTTTAGATCTTGCTTTTTTTTTTTTTTTTTTTTTTTTTTTTTTTTTTTTTTTTTTTTTTTTTTTTTTTTTTTTTTTTTTTTTTTTTGTAGTGCCGGGGATTGAACTCAGGACCTTGTGCTTGCAAGACAAGCACTCTAATCACTGAGCTAAATCCCCAGCCCTGAACTTTAGATCTTGACCTTGAAAGAAACTTAGTCAGCAACTTGTCTTGATAAATAAAAAGAGGCAGTTTAAAAAAAAATAGAGATCTATTTTTACTATTAAGATAAAATTGCATGTGCTGAAAAATTTACTTAGTAAGAATATTCTCTATTATGAAATTATGCTTCCAAAAAATCAAAGTGATCTCCCAAGAAAGCATTTGTTAGCAGTGTGAAAATATTAATTTTTTTCTGTTATTCCTTATTTTTCCAACCATGCATTTTTAGGAAGGAATTAGACGGTTTTCTCTGTTGATCTTGTTTGTTACAAAGCTTCCAGTAAACAAAAAGAAGAAAGGTGGGTGGGGAGGAGGTGGGGAAGAAGAAGAAGGAGAAGGAGGAGGAGGAGGAAGGTGGAGGAAAAGGAGGAGGAGGAGAAGAAGAATGGAGATGAAGGAAAAATAGGAGGCAGGAAAGAAGGAGGGAGGGAGAAAGTAAGAAATGAAGAACAGCAGGAAGAAGGATAGACCAATGAGAACAGGAGCTCGTGCTGATAAATCTCTGGAGAATCTAAATCATGTTCCCAATCAGAAATTTACTGTACTAATACCTGATTCTGTTAGAAAAAAGCATGCTGTGAAAAAGATGTCATTTCTATTTAGTTCCACATATTTCCCAGCAATACACTAATAAATAGAACTGATTAACTAGTGGAAGCAGGAGGAACAAAAATATGCAGAAGGTATGACCGCATGTTATAAACTGGTAAGTGATATGCAAAAGGTGAAGCATGGTCAAGGAGAAGGGGATCTTTCTATTTAGCATGGTAAGGATCAGGCTAATTGAAGACCAAATTGTGAGAAAAGCTTTGAAATGGGAGAATGAGTTTGTCATGGAGACCTGGGAAAGAAGAGGTCGCAAACAAGTGCAGTGATCAAAATAGAGATCATGTCTGATGGGTTTGAAAAAGAGCAAGGAGGAAAATGGAACCTTGAAAGACAGAGTAAAGGACGCCTTAGAGGAGAAGTTAAAGACTTGTCATCAAACTAGTTAAATTACCTCAAATTTCTCTGACCCATGTAATGAGAAGTCAGGTGTGTGTGAATAAGTCTGTTTAAATTTATGTGTACATAGTTATTTAGTTGTTTGAGTGATAAAATACAGATAAAAGCATATTTCTTAATGATATAATTTGGAAAACTCTATACATGGATATAATAAATCCTAAATTTAAACCTAGAATGAACATTTTTGCCAAGCCAAATATTAATTTAGGCTCTTTCAGTCTATTTCCACCTCTCACTGGAAGCCAGAATGCTGATTTTTCACCACCACAGATTAGTTTAGTCTACTCTTAGATGTTATATAAAGGAAGTCACAGACAAGGTACCAGAAACAAAAGAGTACCTTGTCTGTGACTTGTTTCTGATTTCTTTTAATACAATATCTTAGAATTTTATCAATATTATTTTAAACTTGTAGGTAATTTTTATTGTTATATAACTTTCAATTACATAAATACACACTAATTTTTATAAACATTAGTCTGTTGGATAATTTACTTAAAATTTCAGCTATTGGGAATAGAATTCTTGTAACATTCTCATACAAATTATTTTTTAGACTTATGTTTTCTCTCCTAGGGTGGAAATGCTAGATCAGAGCTAAGGTTAAGAAAGTTAGTTTATAAGAAATCAGACAACAGTTTTCCAAAATAGTGTTATTATTTTCTCCTACCCTTTGGAATGCATGAGAATTTATGGCTCTAATTTCTTGGTACTCTTTCATGTTGTAAATAATTTTGATTTTCTAAATTTTTGTAGATATGAAATCGTGCAAATTATATCTCATTGTGGCTTTAATGTGCATGTTTCTCTGATGCATCGGGTTTTGTAATTTGATTTTCTTGCCAATATTGATTGGGAGAAGAAAGTATCCATTAGGTGCTTTACTCATTTACCATTAATATTTTCTCTCTTCCCTAATGGTGGGTGGAAATGACCACTGAGACACACACACACACTCACACACACACATACACACACACACACACACACATATTCTGGACACAAGCCTTATATCAGAAAATATACAACTAATAATTTTCCACAGTGTAACTGTATCTTTTTATTTTTGTCACTGTGTCTTATAAAGAATTAATATTTTAAATTATGTTAAAGTTCAATGTATTAATATTTCTTGTTTATAATGCATTTTATTTATGTTTTTATAAAATGTTCTACCCAGCTCAAAATTGTAAGAATTTCTCTCTGTTTTCTTTTGAAAATTTTACTGTTTTTCTTTTATATTTAGGTTCATAATCCATTTGCATTAATTTTTTTTTAAATTTTATTTTAATGATACATTTTAGAGGGACATATTGATAACATTCATCTTAGGGAATTTGTACCTGTACATGATATATCTTGTTACTTCTTTTTTCCCATTCCCCTCCCCTCCCCCCCATTTACAAAAGATTTGTTTCCATTTTTCGTTCCATTTCTTATTTCTCTTGTTTCTCTGCTCCTTTCCCCCTCCTTTGTTCCCTTTCCCATTTGGACATTTTCTTCCCTTTCCCAATACAATATATTTTAGTCTTTATATACACTTCAGTTTCTCACACCAAAGAAACTATGCGGTATTTAAACATGTGTGTCCGATTTATTTCACTTAAGAGTATGGTCTCAAAATGCATCCATTTACCTAGGAATATCTCAAGCTTATCATTCTTTATGGCAAAGTAGTACTCCATTGTAAAAAAAACCACATTTTCTTAATCCATTCTGCTGTTGATGGGCATTTGGGCTGCTTCCAAGATTTAGCTGTTACAAACTGTGCTGCTATAAACATGGGCGTGCATATATCCCTGCGGTACAATGATTTTAATTCTTTTGGGACGATACCAAGAAGTGGAATAGCTGGGTCAAATGGAATCTCTAGTCCTAGTTCCCCAAGGAATGTCCACACTGATTTCCATAGCGGTTGTACCTGTCTACACTCTCATCAACAGTGGAGAAGGGTTCCTTTGTCTCCATAGCACCTCCAGCATTTGTTATTGGCTGATTTGTTGATAATAGCCATTCTTTGTGGAGTGAAGTGGAAGCTCAGGGTTGGTTTGATTTGCATCTGTTGAATGACCAGTGATGTTGAACATCTTTTCATATGTTTATTTGCTGTTTCTACTTCTTCATCTGAGAAGTGTCTATTCATTTCAGTTGCCCACTTTTGGAATGGATCTTTAAATTTGAGGGTTCTGATTATTTTGAGTTCTTTATATATTCAAGATGTTAGTCCTTTGTCGGAGGAATAGCTGGCAAAAATTTTTTCCCACTCTGTGGGTTGTCTCTTCATTCCATCGGTGGTTTCTTTTGCCATGCTAAAGCTTTTTAATAAGATTAGATCCCAGTTGTTGATTCTTTGTGATATTTTCAGAGCAATTGGGGATTTGTTCATAAAGTCTTTGCCTACACCTACATCTTCAAGAGTTCTAACTTATTGTATCTTCCATGAGATTTAGTGTTTCTGTTTTAATATTTAAGTATGTATGTGTTGAAAGGTACTTTGGTTTCATACAAGGATGACTATCAGTCTGGCCTTTTAACTAAAATAGTTATAAATCTGCATAAAGCATTTGAGATAACACTTCAGGCTTGTAAAATGAGTAGCACGATATTCTGATCTTCATTAGACAAAAACTACCATAATTGTCTTTGTATCAAGCTTGGGTCACTTTTCTTCTCATGATACATGGAGATACAGAGCAAGAAGAGTGGATCTCCAGCTGAGGAAGCACAGATACAGACACTACCTGGCTATGACAACAAAAATTGACAAGACACTTTATTAGGGAAGAAGATAGGGGAGGAAGTTTCGGGAAGAGGCAGAAATATTCATGAGATTTATCTTGGGTCCTAGAAAAATGTATGGATTGAGACGCCATGGACATTTCAGTGTTGGAGTCACTGAAACTTTGGCCCAACTAGAAAAAGAGTCAACTCACTGAGCTCCAGTACTGAGTGGTGACCCATGAAAATGTGTGGCTACAAATAAGGCTCAAAACCAAGAATAAGAGCCACACATCTAGTAAAGATGATAAACCAAAAGTTAAAGTTCTTTCAAAATATCCCGGTAAAAAGAAAATACTAGTTCAGAAAACAATGCAGGTCTCATTATATATAGTGGATATCAAAACACAATAATTATATTTTATATACTGAAAAACATAACTTCATTTGACAGAAATTATAACTTGACTTGATATTATGTTTTCAAAGTAGTTTATCCTTATAAAAAGAGTAGTACAGATGAAAGACATGTTGGTTTCATTCATAAAATCAAACTTCATCTTGCTATATTTAGCATTTGATGATAATATGTGTGTTGTGGAGTGAGATGCCCTTGGTGGTAAAGGTTTTCCAAACATTAATCTTTAACTTTTTTAGTTTTTTTAAAATAGACTTAGCTTATTTATTGTTTAATCTTATAAATAAAACCTTAAGAAACTGTTTAGGAAAGATTTCTTCCTGGATCCAAAGGACAGTTTGCTTTACTTATTTTCAGCTATTATCTTTTGTTGATAAAGAATCTGCCGTTTTCTCTGTATATATTTTATTTACTTCTTTTGTTCATATAATTTAGAGTATGACACCCAGTGATGTCATTTAATTATCAGGAATACCTGTATTTATATTCAAAATATCAACTCTCTGGCCAATAGTTTATAGCTCACTGGAAGTGAAAGAGGGTATAAGATGTATTGTCATAACAGACAAAAAAAATCCTCATTTAGAAAGTACTTTATTTACCCATAAAATTTATAGTTTTTCTCAAAGAATTCCATTTCATTTCTTTCAGATATTTCAAGAAGTATGGAAAAGGTTACAAAGATGCTTGCCAATAATGTTTATTCATGACCAGCTATTCTTTACCATATATACTTATTTCTAGCAGTGTGTTGATGCAAATTATGCAAGGTAAAAATTAACTCTATTGTGCGTGTTTCTTTGTTCTCACTTGATATACTGTCCTTCGGTAACAGTTGACTAAGAGTTTGAAGTGAATTCTTAGTTTTGAGATAAGAAGAAGCAAACTCTTCCTATTTCAGATGAAACAAAGTGTGTGTGTGTGTGTGTGTGTCTTGCCCCACATGCTTGTCTTTTCTATAACAATGTGAGATGAATAGAGTTAGAGGTTGCATTTGGAATATCCACTACAGGCCCATATTTTTAAAGTCAGGGTCTCCAGCTTGAGGTGCTTTGGGAAGTCAAGGAGTCTTGAGAAGGTGGAGTCTAGTGGGCAGCCTGAGGTCATCGGAGTTATGACCTTGAAGGGAACTATGAGACCCTGACACTTCCTCTTTCCCTTTTTTGTAAACCCAGCTTGTTCCACCATGTGTTCCCACTATGGAGTACAGCCTCACCACAGCCCCAAAGCAATGAGTGAAGCTTCTCTTATTTTCAACAAACAAACTTTTCCTCTTTTTAATTTTATTATTTGAGATATTTTATTCCAGTAACAGAAAGTTGACTGAAACAAGTACCTTTTTAAAGAATCTTTTTCACTTTTCTAGAAACTCAGTTGGTAGAGAAAAATCTGTTTCTTCATAGAGCAGTACAATTTTGAGAAATAGTGATGTGTATGATTATGAACATACACACTAAATGTCTCAAAGGTGCAATGACAGTCACTTAATATACATCAACCTTTTGTGATATACGGGAAAAAAGAACACGCGGTGTTATGGTTTGGGTCTTCAATGTACACTGAAAGCTCAAGTCTTGAAGGCCTTGTTTCTAATGGATGGCTCTATTGGGGTGTGATGGAGTATTTTAGAGGTGAGGCCTCATTGAAGAGGTGGGTCAGTGGGGGCAGGGCTTTAAAGACCCAATCTCTCTCTTTCTCTCTTTCACTCTCTCGCTCTCCCTCTCTCCTTTCCTCTTTCCCTCTTTCCCGCTGTCTGCCAAAGGTGAGTACCTATCTACCACCACAGAATCCCACTATGATGTATCTGCCTTCCTCTACAGTAGTCCCAAAACAATGGACCCAGCTCACTGGACGGAAACTTGTGAAATGCTGACCCAAAATAAACCTTTCCTATTGTCAGTTGTTTTTCTCAGATGTTTGAGCACAGCCACAAAAAGCTAACTAAGATCCATGGCTTCTGATCTCAAGCCTACCGCAGCTGGGGTGACGTGTCATTCAATGGCAGTTTCACTTTTCCTTAGCCAGAGCTATTTTTTTTTCAAATTATTTATAAATTTAATAGACAATTATTTATAAGAGCTATCATTTAACAGCTCCAATAACTGTGTGAGTAAAATTTGAGAAAATTGGTGTGCTGCATTTTTAAAGCTTTATTTATCATAGTAAGGAGGTGAAACATTGCATAAAATTTAAATATACTGACTTTGAAGTTCAGATTGGCATGTGATCAGTTTTAGAACTTCCACTTGAAGGTACATTTCCTAGGGCAGGATTTATCCTCACATTCAAATTTTCCCATTTATAATATAAGGATACAAAAATAATTCTTTTGCACTGAAAATTCCATTCCTTTTTATTTCATCCTCTATATACTGGATCAACCTAACCACATTTTTTATCTACTTTATCATTATTCAAAAACTTCCCACTGTTTTCTTAATCTTTTTACCATATATTTTCTTTTAAGACTTCTATCCATGTCTATCTTTACTATTTCATTCCATCTAGATTTCCTGAGTTTATTCTGCATATCTTTTTTGAATTTCTGAAGGTAAATATTGCATTCAATTTTTCATATGTTCCTTATCTAATATAAACTCTGAATGTTGTATATTTTTGTCTAAATAGTTTAGCTGATCTCAAATGTTACATCTACTATTTTAATTATTCTCTCTCGAAAATCTGGATTTTCACTCTGATTTCCTCTTTGCATCACCAGTTATTTTGAACTAATTTAAAATGTAACACCTGCCTGTTCTTTTGAGTTATCTTTTTAGTTTTTATTCATAATGTAGTTAGAATTGTGTCAGAATATGGTCTATAGCTTTGTCCTGACCATCTTCCATTAGCATCCCATACACATCTCAAACCCAACAGGTCCATATCAAAATGAATTGTTTAAATTTTCACTCTGCAAAATGCTGTACTGCTCTTTCCTCTGTGGTATCTGGCTAAAAATAATATTCCCTTTGATGTTGACACACTAGCCCCCTAGTTTTCTGTTTCTTTATTTCTATGACCTCCTTACATCAAAATAACTACCAAGTCTTTTCACTTGTATTAGTTAATATCGTGAAAATCCTGTTCAAGTCATAGATTCAGGCTTTATCTAAAAGCTTCCATGTTCTTTAATTCTAATCTTAGCACCGTATTTTTAAGATTTGAAGTTTAGTTAATTTTCCTAAAATAAAATTGATTATGTCAGTGTCATTCTTAAAATTCTTTAGTAGATTAAGAAAATTTGTTTGCAATAATAACACAAAGTTCTGGGATCTGCCCCACTCTACTTTGAGTGTCATATTTCGGAAAAAGCATAGTTGATCTCTCCATAGTTTTCTGTTTCTCAAATCAGTGATTATTCTCTAGCATTTAAGCCTTATGACTATGAAGTAACTTTGAGGGTTTAGACTACTGCCTGGAGAACTCTGTCGCACATTATGTAGTCATATTTTACAGGCATAACATCTTCCTCTTGGTTGCTCACGCAGCAAGGAATAATGAAACCTATTTGTCATGGTCTTACTTAACATTTCAAATGTTCAAGTGGTTCTTTAGACCAATGATTTAAAATGTAATGACTCAATTTCAGAAAGCTTTCATACTAATTCAGAGTAAGTACAATCGAAGTGCTTTACATTTCCTAAATAAAAATGAATGGTTAGATTGCTTGTATAAACTAGTTCAAGTTTTTTTTGAAAAAAATCTCGCAATTTTTTTTATATCCACAGCTCCCCTATAAATGTGTATTTTCGTTTGTCTTATTTTTAACTTGAAGAGAGATTGCTTTGCTTAGAATTATTCTAAAATATGGCAATAATTCACTTGAATATCAACAACTGCGTTTTAGTTTTAAATACTATAGTGGATTTCTCATATTATATATTGGACATCTTTATGTTGTCTTTCTTATCTGTGATCTAGGATTTCTGTGGTCTGGGAGATCTAAAGGATAAACATGGTCCATTTTGTATGTAAAGCATTGATTTTACATACGAAAAATTTGGAAAAACATTATATTAACTATTTAATACTTTTACTGTCTTATAATAAAACATTCAAGTACATTTTAGAAAGCTACTGTGAGATTTCGGAGACCTTTTTTTCTTGGGCATTATATTGTAAATTTCATACCACACGTCAAGTCTTGGAGCACATGCTACATTATATTGTCTTATCTCTGGTATTGAGCTCATATCAAGTGAAAATACTTGAGAGACTGCTTACTATAGAAACATTCTTTTGGTTTTTGGTCAGGCATTTTGTTAAGTTTAATTTTATATTTTGAATGAAGGAATATAAAGCTACAACCAGAAATAAAAGATATTTTTTTCTAATGTTTAATTCTAATTTAAGCTTTGGTTTTGACTTTGGAGAAAAGCATCACACACATTAACTGTGACTTCACATAAAAGAAAAGACTAGAGGTCGGCCTGCTACATTAGGAGAAAGGAAATTGTATTTCCGGCTTCTGAGTCTCCACTAACGTCTCTTATATTAATCAAGTTAGAACTTCATAGTGTTTCTAATCTTATGTTCTACTCGATGGACTTATCATTTTTACAACTTGTCTAAAATTGAAGCTTCTATACTGCACGTGTGTAATTTTGGCTATGCTCTAATTTTAGCCATATTTGTCCAAATTAAATTGGTTGAAAAGTACTTTTCAAATTAATTACAAATGCACCCTTGGTTAAATTCATTCTTTGGTTCTAGTTTCATTCATTTTTTTCTCTCAGAAATTGAGAAGCATCCTTATTCTATATCATGGATAGCCAACAACTTTATAAAAAGTTGTAATTTCTTCCATGATCTTTTTTTCTTACCTAAATAGCTTCAATCCCATCAGTTATGTTACATGTAAAGCATTTTTAATGTCTTTGCTATGCAACCTGTTTTCCTTTTTATGCACTTTACATTGACACAGACACTCTTAAATTCTAACACCTATTTAAGAATATGAATCTCAGAATAAGCTTTACTCCACAGAGACTAAAGTTTACAAAATATTGTTCTCCTCTTATATTGTGTTTTACAAAAAGGCATACACCTTAGTTATCCTCTAACATTCTTTTGTTTTAATGGTCTTTTCCTTCATCTGTGATTCTTAAATGTTCCATTTGTAAATTAGCTTAATATAATTCAGATTGCAATAGTAGAGAATTACTTGACTCATTCCAAATTAAAGCGCCGGGAAAAAAGAAATGGAAACTGTAGTTATTTTAGTTGTTCTACCCTGAACCTAGCAATTAAAAATAATTGCCCTATTTTTCTTTTTCTTAAAAGCTACTCAGTCTGTATGTAGTTGAGCTTCTGTCCTGTTAAAATAAAAATGAGAAAAATGTAGTACTTCTAATTTTCATAAAGGTTTAACGCAACAGAAATGGCTCAGTGTAAAAGGTTTATAGCTTTTTTCATTAGCCCAGTGTATTTTTTTAAATGCTTCAAAAGGTCTTCATTTTAACCAATTTGTTTTTGGCTAGCCATCGGTGGTGACTTATTTAGCAGTAGAGTCGTTCCAGCAGAAATGGAAGTTCTGCCAATCATGTTGAAATCCTTGAGCTGAGTTAGATAGAATGTAATATTTATCTGAGCTTGAAAAGTTACTTTCATAAATACCCACAAGTCCACATCCCAACACAGAATACCCTGTATAACACTGCCTTCCTTTAATAAACAAGTCAGTGAAGGTTTACACTTTGACAGAACCATAAAGCAAGCTAAAAATAAATTATTTGAATGTAACATGTACCAGCTATTTTCTTCAGTTCTGAAATTTCTCTTAGGCAGGAGATTTATTATTGGAAGCTCAATTTATAGTAGTATTTAGGGACATTTATATTTTCATTTAAAACACAAACCATTTGAGTAAGAAAAGACATGATACTATGCCATAGAATCGGATAGGCAATCTATACAAATTACAAATATTAATCTGGGCGGCAAGTTTATTTCTTTAAAAAATTTTATCTTACAGGAAAATCTGGTTATAAATATTCCACATACTTTAGTTTCTGTCAGGTGTGTTGCACACATACTCTCGTGCTGAAATTCTCCGTATATTTTGGTTTCCACTAAAGAGTTTTGATAATACCATTCATGAAATACCTACTGCCAGTTCTTGCATTTTTAAAAACCTTCGTATGCATGCAGAGGGTGAAAATAAGTGCCTATAGCAGAAACGAAAGAACACAAAGTTCTGGAAATGAATGTTTGAAATGCAAAGTAGTCTGGTCCTTTAATCAATCATTTATTAAGTTACAACCCAGGTCTGGCACTCAGTGGGACTCTAGATCACAGTGTTTACAGTGAGTTTCCATGCCAGGAACTGCATGTGACTCAGGGGCCACTCTCCATTCACCTCGGTTTGAAATATTTTTTTAAAAATGTTTTTGATTTAGCTTTTTATTCCAGTGAATCTGATCATTATTATTCTACTCCTTTCTATTTTTGGAGTTAATGCAAAGGTTGAAGGACTATCTTTACATTTAAAAGAACAGAGTTCTGTTTGAAAATGAATGACTGTATTTTCACATATTTAATAATAATGATAAGCAATTACACTAGCAATGTGTATTATTTCCTTTAGTCTTCCCAAGAAAGTTATATATTTGGAACTTCCATTATTCCAGTTTTGTAGATGAGGAAAACAAGACGTTGATAACTTAAAAACATACTCATTTTTCAGATAAGTGGTAGAAAAGGCTTTGAACGTCCTATCTCCTTTTAGAGTCTGAGGATTTAATCACTGTACTCTGGTCCTTCTTTGTAATGAATGTGCTAAGGCACTTACTGTTATTAATGACATTTAGAATGTTTTATTTGTAATAAATATTTCTGTATTTATTATTTCTCTGAAACAAATTTTCAAATATACTTTGAAATCACCAAATTAAAAATTTGAAAGCTGAAGAAATGGCAAAAATTTCAAGTTTAGACATTCAATTACTATATATAGAGTATTTTATTTTTTCCAAATTATTTCATGCCCTCGACACTCTGAATTATTATTAAAAAGCAGGGAAATGGGAATCCAGAGGAATAATGATATCCTAAAAATAAGAACCTAATAACCCAAACTTAAATCAGTGACACGTACCTGAGGTACTACAGTAACTTTATGTAGCTGTGACTTAATGCTGCATTTATGTGGTTGTTTACATTGCTCACTGTCAGAAGCAAAAGGCACAATGTATTGTGGTCTGTAAGCTTGTGCAATGGCCTGTAATTTTGTGTAATTTTTGGATAAATTTTAATAAAAATATATTTTAAAAATAGCAATTTCATTTTAGTAACCCCTTTGAGCAGATCTTTGACATTTCGGTGGGGCTCCCCTCATTTTCTAGTTCCATTCTACAATCACACCTTTATCTGAATTCTTTATACTACATTACAAAGTAACTTAGTGTAGATTGGAAATGGAAGGCCCACAGCTGCTGGAAATAACAACGGACTTGAAGATTTGAATTTTAATTTTGTTTTCCACATCTTGAGCTAATTTATAGCGTACAAATGCAATCTTTTGCTTAGATTTGCATATAATGTAGATTAATACAGACATTTGTATTTTTCTTCCTCTGAATATAATTATGTTTCTTAATGTAAGTTGTTACTCCTCATTAATGAAATAAAGATATCCTTAAAAATAGTCCAGCATCGTAAGAGACACCTACTAAAGAAGATAGAAAGATGGTAATAAGGATGTAGCCTCATGTTCCATGTTATCTACCTTCAGGAAAATGCAAATCAAGACAATAATAAGATATCTCTCTACCTCTTAGGCTGGTCATATCCAGAATGCTGATAACACCAAATGCTGATGGTTACCTACAGCAAAAGGACATCTCATTCATTCTTGGTGGAAATGGAAAATGGTACAGCCATTTTCAAAGGTGAATTTGTTGCTTTCTCACAAAGTGTAACATATTTCGCTCCTTGGCATTTACCCAAAGGAGATGAAAACTGTTGTCTACAGGAAACCCATTCGTTGATGTTTGTAGCAGCTTTATTCACAACTGCCAAATCCTAGAAACAAGGTATCTTTTAGTAGGTGAATGGATAAATGAACTGGTACCACCAGGCAATGAACTCTTATTTATCAAACACACACACATAGATACACGCTCTACTCTCAAGCCATGAAGAAACATGGAAGAAACGTAAGTGCATCCTAACAGGTAAAAGTAGTCAGTCCGAACAGATGCGATACTGTTTGCTTCCAATTACATGATTTTATGGGAAAGGCAAAGCTATGAGGAGAGTAAACAGAGCAGCAGTTGATAGAATCGGAGGGAGGGAAACATGGAGCATACAGATGTGCAATAGCCAGTCTGAAAAAGTTTTCAATGGTCAAATTGTTAAGAAAAGTACTGAACAATAATAAAAATTATGAAGGGTTGTAACTATACGGCAAATAAATAAGCGCTCAGGAGTTGATGAAAATGAAGAAATAATTGAGTAGCTAAATAGGGTGAAGAAACAGTTATTCCTTGTAGAATTCAAATCAATGCATAAGAGAAATGGAAATATAAAAGCAACGTTTGCTGAACACTGCACATTAGCGTGCCGAAGGAAAGAATTCTCAATAGATGCTAAAACTAATGAATGAAAGTATGCTAAGTAATAGGTTTATGGCATGCCTTTAAATGATTTCCCAAGAAAATATTTACTAATTACAAGGCAAAAAAGTCATAGTGGAGAAACCTGTGAGATTGTAGCTTAACCAAAAGATCCATGTTAACTTCAGTGGGAAATATTAATATAATGTACTGCCTAAATTTATGCACAGAGAAAGATACAATAACACGTGTGTGGTATTTTGTCAAACTCTACAAACTTAATTCATTCATGGAAGAAGAAAAGAAAACCCACAGCCAAATAGTGGCCGGGTATAGAAAATACCCAGCCACTATTGTTCAATCATGTTAAGACCATGAAAGGTGAGTTTCTCCCTGACAATAGGAGAGTAAGGAGCCATGTGGGTTTTGCACCTGAAAAAGGATGTTAATAAACAACTGGTAGTGTAAAGAAAGTCTGCAGATTAATTTACGTATCATGTCAATGTTAATTTTCTCAGTTTGGTAATTACAATAAGATTTTGTAAGATATTACATTTCGGGGAAGATGAGAAAATGTATAGGACGCTTCTTTTACGACCTCTAGTCTTTTATTTTTCTATAATTATTTTAAAATGTAAAGAAAACAAATAAATGTTGAAATCAATTAATTTTGGTAGTTTTTTCTTTGAGATTCTAATATCCTTAATTTTTTCTTTTTGAATGATTACCAATGCTAGTTTTATCTTCTAATCTACTTCAAAGTTTGTGAATTTATTCTGCTCAGTGGCCGATATCAAACAAGATAGTCAGATAGATAAAAATGTGTTTGAACAACTATTTCTAACCACTTAACTAAGTGCCATGCATGTGATGAAATGGGAGTAGTTGTTTATTCCAGAAAAGCTTACTATTTAGCCAGGAGCGTACAGGATGCATGTGTTTAGAAAGTTAAATTGAAATATGGTACCAAAATGCAGTGTATTGATAGTTATTGTTGATATGCTGAAAGACTGGTGCTATACTCTGTTAATTAAGGAAAACATATAGTGCAGTTCATTTTAGAGAGATGGGGTTGCAATTATTCTAAAAGTGAATTTAGTATCCTATGGTTTGGAGCACAGAATATGGTACTCAGACACATTTAGAAAACTGAGTAGTCTACTGGAAAAGGGAAGAATCTTCTTTTGGTAATAACAGTGGCAATGAACGCATATATAACTTATTACGAAAGCATTATATCCTTAGAAAATGATTTAATCATCGCTTTATAAATGAGAAACAAGCCTTTAAACATGATGTAAATTGCTGGAGATCGTGTTGGTAGGCAAAGTGGTGGTGCTGACAGATCTGACTCCAAAGGCTCACTCCCCTAAAGAGAAGGGATGCTGCAGTAGACCTTAAATCTGTTTCCTTTTTTGATCTGATGAAATGTGTACCACAGAGAATGAATCTCCCCAGAAGTATGGAAGTACTTTCTTTGTGAATGCTTTGTAAGTAATCATGGCCCTTTGTCTGAACTGGAGGGTAATCACTGCTCGAGTGTTTGTGGGTCACGGAGGAAAAACTACCAGACCTCTCCCTGTTAAAAATGGCCTGAACTTACTTGGAAGCAATCAAACTGAACAATAGTCCAGGCGGACAAAGTAATCATCTTTTCTGTGTTTGAGGACCTAAAATGAGCTGATGTCTGGACCTGGAAAAGGAATGGAAGATTGAAAAGTGGTTGAATCCCTGGGTAAAATTAAGGACCATACCTGAAATTTTTTATATCCTTATTTCAAGGAACATTTTAGAAATGAAGTGCCACAGAAGTCTGTAATCAAGGGCAAGGTTTTTAAGTTCAGTTTTAGACATACTGACTGCGAGATTCATCCAGGAGACCAAGTTCAGGTATTAGGTGACTCAGTGGTAGATGTAGATGTGGTAGGCAACTGTAGATAAAGTGTATATATTAGCAAGCAGAATACTGTTATTAGTAGCATAGTGTAGTGCAATGCCATCTGCTCCCAAACCAGAGGAAGCCCTAGAAATCTATATAACACACCTTTCTTGGAAGTTCATGTAGTCATAATATATGGCCAGACAATTGAAAAGACTCCTAAGGGTCTAAAGAGAGAATATGGAAAATCCCATAAAGAATCTATAAGAAAGCTTTGAGGAAGGTTAATATATAGTGCAGCAGGAAGGGGAAAGCTGCACTTAATCATAGATGTATCTGCCAACGTGCAGGCCCACATCTCAGGGCTCTTTCTGAGTCACGTGGAGTGGATCTTTTTTTAAAAGATAGTTATGCATTACCTTGGACACGAAGCAAGCAAAGCATACAGCAGCTGAGCAGTTCCTTCCACTGACACACTCTCACCTCCAGAGCCATGTTTCTTCCCCACCCTCTCCTATTCGATATGTCCTTCCTGGACAATTTGATCACTCTGTGGCCACATCATCTTGGCTCTCCTTCTCTGAATAGTCTCAATACATCCTCAGAGAATATCTGCTGGGTATTTGTGAAATCTTCCAGGTGAATACCCCTTCAGAACTCTGGTGGTCCCAAATTCTCAGTCACCTGTTGGGCAGTGTGCTCTTGGATCATGTCTTTGTTGGCACTCACAAAATTTGGAGTCTGTGAGAGTGTGTCCCCTGCTTCATTGCTTAGCAACATTCTGGATTAGAAACCTATTAGTGGTGCAGTCCTACTCTTTCTATAAGTGAAGGCATGTTCATTACTTCTGAATTCTGTGTTTGTAGCATCCATCATCTCTTCCATCACTCCTGCTCCACTGATTTAACGCCCTGCTCCTGCTGTCTTGTGAGTGATTTGCTTGCTACTCCCAGCTCATGTTTTCAGGGAGGTTTTCCTGCCACAAGATTGCATTTAAGATGCCGTTCAAGTTTGCTTGCTTGTTTGCTTTAATTTTGCTATCCTGCCTGTTTTATCCGGTGGTTAGTAGGAGAAGAGAAAAAAAGCTGGAAAACAGAACTTCTGTATTCTCCTAGGTAAGCCTGCTCCCTCAGTTGAGTAAATTTGGTGCTACATATTGTCCTACCAAGTTACACATGTCACAGAAGCGTTCTAGTTTATTTGACGGCATGATGCCTCAAAAGGAATTGTGCATCATTAAAATACAATCTGCACTTATATTTGATTTCAGGAGGCCTTTATTTTTAATTATATAAATTGGAGTTTAAATAAACTACGCTTTAAGTGAACATAAAAATCTTGAAGCAAATCAGACAACTTCATTTGTGCATGCATGATGGAGAAAATGCACTTATGTATGCATGAATCCATGTACAGTCATTTATTTATATGTAGTGTTTATATTTTGTATTTATCATATATGTAAACATATGAATGATAGCAAAGCAAGCTTAGGCAGCATATTCCAAATCAGTATTCCATATATAAAGTTATCCTTACCACTTTTTCAAATATGGAGTAATAAACAGAGCCATAAAAATACAAATGTAATGTATATATATATGTATACCTACAAATAAACAATTATATATAAAATTAAATTAAATATAGAAAGTAACAACTTGTGTTTGTAGAGTGGTGAAGATACACTCTAGTATTCCTAATAGGCTGACCTCATATTAACTAGATATTATAGTTATTAAAAGTATAGATGCACTTAGATAGCTGTGAATTTTATAGTATCACCTCTATTTTTTAGAGGAACATCATAGTTCAGCTCACAAGTTCTTTAAAAATAAATGCAAGAAAAGAAAAATTGTGGTTCAGCACAAAAAGCACAACAAAGAAAAATATCTTTTATCTGCTGTCAAGATTCATTTTTGAAACAAATCATTCAACCTTGTGCAACTTCAAAGAAGCAATGATATCAGTAGAAAAAAATCCAAAACTATATAGTCTAGCTATTTATTATTACAGAAAGAGTTCTGCATATAAAATGAGCATGACTATCCCATCTATATTTTAAATCATTTAAATGGGCAATTAAACTGTGTCGAAAACATTCTTGTATATTCACATTTAAGGAAAATTCTTATGTGTTAAAATGCATATTGTGATATCTAGACAGTATTTGAAAATACTTTGCCTCTATTCTTAAATTTAGAGGAACAATCTTTACTTGGTGGTAAATATCCTAGAGTATTACTGTATGCACATACAATTCTATAAAGTAAAATTTCTGTGCTACATCACAAGTTATACATACAAGGGACCCTTGTGGAATGAATTTGGTATTTAGATTTGTTTCTCTTAACTCATGTGCTCACAAATGGAGTCATATTGAAATATGTCAAACTGGAGAGAGGAATGTATTTGGAATTATGCTACAACACCTTACTTAGGGAAAACATATTATCCTGACTGCTTAGTTCAGGAAACAGGCATTCCACCTAAGTGAGGAAATCTATCACCTACTGGGTATTGCTGTGCTCCAGAGATCAGGGCTGGACCTTCCTTGACAGATGTTGGGGACTGTGAGTGTGGACACCTCAGCTAGAGTAACAGGAGTCACTGTCAACTTGCCAGAGAGCATATTGCTAAGCATATTCCTAAGGAGCATTTCCTTCAAGTTAAACACAATTAGATTGTGAAGGAGACATTGAAGAAAATATTATTTACATTGAGTCAAAGCAAGGATTTCAATATCAGACCTAATACTGCTTTTATAAATAATTGCATTACCAACACTGTCTTTTCCATGCTTTGAAATTTTAAAGAGAAGAAACAAAGAAGCACTCTAGTCAACTCAATACCCTCCTTCTTTGAATACCAGCTTCCCCCTCACTTCAGCAGGGTCCTGTGAGGAGGAAATGAATACATCTCTGGGCACACAGCAAGCCCTCAAAGTTGATGTTACGCTTTTTCTGCAGGTCAAAGGCAAAGCTGTCATGACATTTTCAAATATTTGATGCAAAGGGCTAGTTTTTCGTTTTGGTATTTTGTTTTGATTTTTATTTCAATATATTGCTGGCTAAAGTTTTTGTAAAATATAATAATCAAAAAATATAAATAATAATTACTACTATTTACCAGGGGTTATTTCCCTGGGTCTTGAGTTATGTTCCTTCAATAATTATGGACTAGGACTCGGTCAGGCAAGGGCTCCGTCTGCTGGGCATATAGGAGGTTCTCTCTGCAAGATTTGGAACTTGTATATTCTAGCCACCTGGTCTCATCCAACCTCGTGTCTTTAGTCTCAAATCTGCGAAGTCCTCAGGCTCTGCTTGCTTCCTCCCTCCTGCCCTGTGTCTTAGAATCTGCCTTCCTTTAGTAAGCTAGACCATCGGAGGGCTCATCAGTTTTTCTTTCTGTCTTCTGGATTACAGTTCGGCTCTCACTGTTACAACGTGCCTAGAGAACATTGCTTCATACTTATTCCCCAGTTTTTGAGGCTTTTAATGAGAGCGTAATTTTGGTTTTTAATATATCATTTCAGGGAAAAGAACAGTTGCCTTTCTTGATCAGAATCTATTTTCTCTGGATATGGAATTCCAGATGCAGTTTTGGTTATTCGTTTTGTTTTGTTTCGGCCCCCCAGGACTTTGGATGGGGTCATGCTTTCTCCCGGCCTCCTTTCTTCCTAATGAGGGATGAGTCACTCTCTCTGCTCTGCAGGCAATAGGCAGTGCTGTATTTCACTGAAGCTCTGTTCACATCTGTATTCCTCTGTCAGGAGTCTTCCTTTGTCTTTCTGTTTGGATAATTTCTGTTACCCAGTCTTCAATTTATCGACCTTAAATTTCATAGATACTTTTAAATTTTTCTGTATAAGTTGCTGTTAAAGGCAATAGAATTTTTAAAATATCACATATTTACATTTCTTTTTTATGTTCATTTAATTATTTTAAATTTTATACTTGTCTAAAAGGTATTTTAAAAAGTTTTTATCTTCGTCTATTATACCTGTCATTTCTGTAGACCCTTTTGTGTATTTGTCACCATTATTTAAAAACTCTGGTCTTTTAATTTAAGTATTTGTTTTGTGAGTGTATTTCTTTTGACATATTTTTCTTTAGACTCTGATTTCAATTGTTTTTGCTTTCAACATGCTAGTAGTTTTTTTTTTATTACATATTGTATATTGAGATGTAGTATAAAGATGCAAAGGACTCTGAAAAACATTGACTACTTCTTTAAAATCAGTCAGCAAAAGTAATCTCATGCAGTTGTTTTTAAGCTTTGTTAGTCTACTTTTGCCCTTAGCATAGCTCTACTTTTGTCCAGCGAGTAGCTCTTAATCCAGGAATATGTTGCTTACATCTGAAGCATGTGTGGGAATGTCACATGTACTTCTGAGATTGTAGTGGAAATCCTGGTTTTAGCTAATCCCCTCCAATTCCAATTTTTATCCCTTTGTTGAACAATCCCAGAACAGAAAAAAGAGTTAATCTTCTACTTTTTCATACTTGTCTTAGCTGTTGCTGCTCTAATAATGAATATTTACGGTTTAATAGTCAATCACAGATTACAGCAGAAATGCTAATGAGTTTTTACGACCCTGGTCATGGAAATCCCTCTTTTTCAGCATTTAATTGCACGCCAGTCTGGCATGTGCAAATGCCAAATTCTGACATAGTATCCTACAGGATTTCAACATACCCGTTTTGGGAGTGGCACAAATATTCAGACTATAGCAGCAATACAATTTAAAAGACCAAAGTCCATGTGTCTGCTTTTATTTAAACTTTATCTTTATTGATGCTAAGTGTGCCAAGCTCTTCTTTTTCCAATGTGTTTGATATACTTTTTTATATGTCTTTATAACTTACCAAATATTAAAATTCATATTTCTTCAATTCATTTAGTATTTTTTACTTTCTTCCTCCTTTTTTGGCTCTTGAATCAGCGCTTACAGGATTGGTACCAAAGAGTGGGAGTCCAAGTAGTACTCCTTTCCATCATTTGTGCATCTGCTTTCTGCACAGAAATAAAACTTAACTTGCATCCCAAAGAATGTTGAATTTCTGGGTAGGAGATACCTATCATCTGAGATAGACTTCCAAACAGTTCATTAATACTCTAGAAAATTTGTGGGCAAATTGTGCATGAATTAAAGCATTCTAGCACAACTCTCACAATTTCCCAATCTAAGACAAGTATATGAGTGTTACAAAGAGCAGTGCAGTTTTTCCTCTGTACAACTTATTGGATTTGAACATTCCCAATTGGAGGAATAATGAAGACCTTGTGAGGATTTAAAAACTGTAGCACATACTTAATGAGTCCCAATACTGAGACACCTTTTAGACTCCAGGAGAGCCAAGCATAAGAATATAATTTTTACGAGAGTTACAAAATGAATAAAACAAAATAACAACTGAGACACATTATACTGGCTTCACTGGCGTCAGTAAGTCTCAGAGTCCTTAGGGACACGCCCCTAGTTTCTGGACTATGAAGAAAACAATCCCACTATTGTCAGGACGGGTATTAGCCAAATCTTCACCCTTTGTTTTCCCTGTTGTTTTTCACTGACCGTTTTTTTTTTTCATATTTACACATGTATTTGAAATTGTAAATATCATACTTGTATCTAAAATTCAGGTAAGCTGTTCAACCAAAACATAGACAGTGCTAAGATGATGATTTGGTTTATTGATTCCCTCTCCTCCTACAACCTGTACTTACCATCACTGCAGACTTTTAATACTGAACTCACATAGATCCTTCTTCATTTATTTATAGAATCTTCCATATGTATGGACAAAAAAAATCTATAGTGCTGTTCCATGCATATGCCAGACTTTGTATCAGAATACATGAGGTGGGAACGATGTGCACTTCTTTGTTAGTATGCTTGCTGCTGCAGCTGCTGCTATTGCTTTGAGTATTATATTCGTATCTCAAGGGTGATTTTGAAATACAATCTTGGTTTAGAAATATTTGGTAGACTATAGGGACCAACAAGTTTGTATTTTCTTTGGACAGAAAATAAATATGTATAATAACTTTATTTCTCACTTTTCTTTTCCATCCATACTGTTCTTTTAGTTTTTTTTCTAGTACACTAAGTTCTTCCACCATTCAAGTGTTTGGCACATGCTATTTCCTTTGCCCAGAAGACTATTCCTGCCCTGGCCTTTTGACCGGCTCCCCTGTACCCTCAGGGCCTCAAATGGACCATTCTCAGTTCTCTTGCTCAAAGTAGCATCTAAGATTTTCTCTACCTCATGCCCGTATTGTGTCCTTCATAGGACTTTTTACAGTATTTAATTTTATATAATTACTTTATTGACTAATGCATTTATAAAACTGCCTGTCCAAGCGTAGTTAATGACAATATAGGCAGGAATTTTGTCTGAATTGTTTACTATGTGTCTACCATATACAATGCAGTAACTGACAGGAGGGGTACAAAATATTTGATTCATTGAAAGAATGAATGGCAACGGTATAAACATATTAAATTAACTTTAATTAACTATGAAGAGATCAGCAAATGATACTGATCTTATCCACTTTGTTTTCATTTTACCTTTTTAGTTTCATCTCTTCAATTTCCCAAAGGTTTAATCATAGGTAGATCCTATGATCCTATGTTTATACTCAACTGTAAGATATTAAACTTGACTGCTTAATGTTGAATTAATATATTTGAACGCACTTAATAGTAAGAACTGAGTGCATACCTGTCTTAGGTCTCCAAGTGCAAAAATTTCACAAGTATTGATACGGATATTAGAAGAGACCAGAATAAAGAAAGTTGAGAAGAATTTGGCTTCATAATGATGGGGTCATGCTTACTTTAATGCTTTTTCCTCAAACAGTGAAGACAGAATGGGGTTAACTGATGCTTACTAAAAAGTCTATTTCATGGCTTGGTTTATCTAGGCTTTTTTCTGGCATTGTGAAGTAAATTCCAAAATGAGCACAGGTAACATAATAACTCTTTACGGAAATAAGTAATTATAATCAAGATGTGAAACCAATGTTATGCTATTTAATTATTATGTAACAGCCAATCTATAATCAAACAATATCATTCTTTCTTATTCTGTTTTTTTTATGAATGTGGCTAAGAATACCAAATTCTATATAGATTTCTGGAATTTCTTTAAGGTTTCTTTTTCTCCACATCATTCTATGAGCTACAGTTACACCAGTTAATACACCTTCCTAAATGTAATCTGTGTTTTCTCTGGTTTCTGTGTCTTTATAAATCCTCTTCCAACTAGCCAGAATACTCTCCTTTTCCTTCTTCTGTGCGTGCTTGCGCATGTGTGTGTGTGTGTGTGCACGCGCACATTAGTTTTAAATCCTTCTTTCCCTCTTTAAACAATAAACTACAAGCATTCTTTTTTATATTACTCAGCTGAAACTATTATATTCTGCTCTAAATATTTTGTGATCAAGAATTTGTCCCTGAACTGAGGGTTGTTAAAAATTCAGAGTACTCATTGCTCTTCAACAGTGTCCCAAGCTTTTTATCAGCACTGGGAACAGAGTCACTGTAATCATGGCAGAGATCGTACGAATTTTGTGTTATTTTGTTTTTACACTCTCCCACAGTTCTTTAATATATCTGCCTTCTTAACGATTCATCAAATATTATCTTCTCTTCTTTTCTTAAATGAGGCAGGTATAAATACATGAACTTAAACATAAACCACGGTAGCCTATCCTAGGGCAATTCTGGAGCTCTTCATAAAGGGTCACTGCGCTCCCTGGCAAAACGCTTGATGACACATTTTCAGATGATTATCTCAGAGAACATTTCAGTAGTCTTGATAATTAACAAGTTATTTTCAAGAGAAATTTAAATTGTGGTCTGGCAAAAACTCACATTTAAATGAAATGTACTTGATTGTAGAAACCTGTTTCTTTTGAAAGGATGTACTCTAGTGAGAAGAATTTCCATGGCTAATGATTTTTAATTGATCCTTAAAAAGAGAATTCTTCTACTGGGAAGAATTTGCATATTTAATGCATTTGAATGGTGCATTAGTTTTCTTTGCTGTGTAACAAATTGCCATAAATTTAACAGCTTAAAACAACACATATCTATTATTTCACAATGTCCATGGACTATGGACTATGAGTCTGAATTAAACACAGCAGATCCTTCTAGTGAGGTCTCAGGAGACCGAAACTGGAGGTGTGTGGACCTCACTTGGAGTCTCAGCTGCATGTAGAGGGTCCTCTTCGAGCTCAGTTGATCACTGGCAGAATTCGGTCTTCTGCAGTTGGCAGACTGAGTTCCCCGTCGTGGTGGTGAGGGTGAAATGTCAGTTGACTGGCTTAGGACTCTGCCCAGGGCATTGATGAAGCACACCAGTGGGCCGGTGGGGATGGGATGTGAAGCGTTGGCTTTAGGTACTGTGTCTGGTCCCTCACAGCTTCCTCTCTGCCGCTGTTACCTGGCTGTGTTTCCTGGCTGCCCTGAACTAAGCAGCTTGACTTTGCCTCACTTTGCCACCCAATATTCCTATTTTGGAGTCAGGCAGCCATGTACCAAATATGCCAAAAGGGCGGGCTGAATTAAAGCTCTCTCCGTTAACCTGTTGATGTCAAGTATCATGCACCTATTCTTGCTACGTATCATTTCCAAACATCTTTCAGCATCTTGAGGCCACCTCCCATTTCCTACCACATGGTCACGCACACAGGCAGTTCAAGACATGTCTTTTTCTTTTTTCAAAACCAATAGGAGAATGTATCTTTTGTGCATTTCTCTTCTTGGGAAGCAGCTAGACCTTTCTTTGAAGCTCGTAACTAATGAACACTGAAAATATTGGCCCAAAATACCCAAAGCAAGTATTTAAGGTCATCTGAGGCCTGCTGACTTTAGCATCCCATGAGAGAGAGCATAACAGAGAAGAATGAATAGACTGTCTTACACTAAAATGACTAATTATATAAGTTTCATTTCTACTAAATCCCTGAAATTGAAGTAGTAAGTTTTGGTGTCTACTTTCTGTAAATATTTAAATGCATTAATTACTCATGGAAAAAAATACCTGCCTTATTAAGTCACGCTTACCCTGGTTAATATTCTTTTTGATAAATACAGGATAAACTGGTTATGAAATCCTGTCACCCTTGCCATATAGCCTAAACTAATCATGGGAATGAAATTATATTCATTCTTGCCAGTACTCCAGTGGAGGGAATTATACAAGACAGGTAGCGAGGGAAAAAGAATCTTGGGCTCAAGTCTGTATGTCACAAATGAGTTATTTAAAATTGTATTTATGCATGTAAAATTATTAGATACTCATATAATATCATTTCTCTAAAAAGCATCTCTAAAGCTCTCTAAAGCATGAGTTAATACCTTGAAGCCTTATGAAACTTCCTTTTGTTTTAGAACAAGTAGTGACTTTGGATTAGCCTTGACTCAGATCCTGGTGGTTAATCAACCAAAGAACTATGTTTGGAACACCTAAACTTACCAGAGTTCTGAACAGAGTAATATTCCAAACATTTATCTGAAAGATAAATGTGCATTATTTCCTCAGCTGAGAATCTAGCATTTAAGATTGGCAAATGTAAGCAATGAAGACTATATATACTCCACTGATCATTTTTCTGGACTTAATAATTACTGTAAAATAAATTGTTAAACACATAAAAATACAAGGTTTTAGAGGGGGGGATCACATCTACATCATTCTTATTGGAATGAAATATTAATACACAAACTACTTTGTTTTCTGTCTACTCTTGTATTTAAGCTAAGCACTTAAAATACTTTTCTTCCTTATGTCTTCATCGCACAATTAAATACCTGGAATTTGAAATTATGGAATAAAATATGGATAAATAGATAATTGTAAGAATGATTTTGGTTGACATTCAATTTTGATTGAGGTACCAATGAACTGGACTTTGCGATAAATGTTTTTGTGGCCTCTGAGTGGGTGATTCTTTGTCAATCTATGCTGCTCTGCACAACACAAGGTATTAAGCATACTTAACATCAATGCCCTATTCCAATTCAATCTCCAACCTCTTCAAACACATAATCATCGTTGTTAAAACCAGAAATACACCTTTACATTTCTGAACAGTACTCAGAGAAATCAGCACCAAGAACTAGGGATGTAGTGATTTACCAATACTGATTTTCTCTATGTAATCTAGATACGCTTTTAAAAATGTACATGCATCTTTTTAAGAATATTAATATTCCCAATATAATATATTTAGTCTTTATATACACTTCAGTTTCTCACACCAAAGAAATTATGCGGCATTTAAACATGTGTGTCCGATTTATTTCACTTAAGAATATGGTCTCAAGATGCATCCATTAACAGGGGTGAGGGGGTGAGGGGAGGGGAATGGGAAAAAAAGAAGCAACAAGATTTGTCATGTACAGGTACAAATCCCCTATGATGAATGTTATCACTATGTACATCTAAAATGTACCATTAAAATAAAATTTTAAAAAATGGGAGAAACAAAACTAAAAAAAAAGAATATTAATATTTACCAGGCATGATGAGATACAATTACGCGAGTAATGACTTCTTCAGATAATAATATCTTCAGTAATTAATTATGTATGTTAGCTATTAATCACTAATGAACATTTGTGTACAAGAAAAGTGTTGTTATAAAAAGCCAAATAAAAATAAATAAAATAAAAACCAGTCCTAAAAAAATGAGACGATATTGTCTGTCAATGGACAGCTAAAGTGTCCGTAGTACACAGAACTATTAGCTATCTACTGCTTTTATACATTTCCATGATGTAGCTCATTGAAAAGTAGAATTGTTTCTTGAAATTTACTCATCGTGTATGTAGCATTGTTGTTATAGTTTAAGTAATTCATGCTTTTCTTGTTGGAGTAATTTTTTGTTCTGATATTTTTCTTTTATTTTAATGTATCTTTGTCTTTTTGCCCAGGTAAAATCATGTTTTCCTAAATGCTTTGTCATTTTTCTTCAAATATTGACTCTTTCAAAAGTTTCTAATCATATTATATTTCTAAGATTCCAAGTAGATGTTTGTTGGAAATACTCCTCCAGTTGACAACCCTTTTCTTTTTTCTTCCATGTTCTCAGATAGTTTACAGAAAGGGGGTAAAATGTTCAAAAATATATTGAAACTCATCAATTCTCTTTTCAATTTTTCTTTTGTTTCACCTAAGCAGTATGTTTTTAATTTTAATTATTTTAAAAATTTATCTTTAAATGAACTATGTAGTTTGAGGTTAAAAAAAAACAGTTCTGTGTGGTACCTCATTGGTGGATACAGGACATAAAACATTTTTCAGAACCTATACAAATACATAGGGAAAAGAACTACGAATTTATGTTAAAAGCAATATATCAATATTGGTTCATCAGTTGTAGGAAACAAAATTCACTAGTGCAAAATGTTAATAATCAGTGAATCTACTTGTGGGGTAGAAGATACAGTCAGACTTGTACTTTGTACAATTTATGTAATTATTTCTGTAAACTCCCAACTGTTCGACAAAATAGATGATACTAATAAGTAATAAGTGTTTCTTTATAAAATCTATCTGGTGATTTTTTTAACTTTTAATTTTTGCAGGTTGACAAACAATGTTTTGAAATACATATACAATGTAGAATGCTCGATTGAGCTGATTTTTAATACTAACTTGTATATTTGTCTTTTTTGTGACGACACCATTTAATATATACTCTCTTTGCAATTTTCAAGTATATAATACATTATTGTTTACTATGAACCATATCACTCAATAGCTGGTATTTGCTCTGTTTACCTGAAATTTTGTATTTTTTAACCAGCATCTCCTCAGTACCTTCAATGTGCTTTTCATGAAAACGTACTAATCATTCGTTGCGAAGAGAATTCAGAAATTGACCTTTGCATAAAAGAATCAATGTATAAAGCTGTTTAAATCACAGAAAAATGTGTGTATGAGTTAATAAATCACGATTGCTTTTGTGGTTGTTTATCTGTACATATTGGAAGTGTGCATATGTTGTACACAATATGGCATATGAAGTCCATATCAACTACACAATTAAATATGAAAAATAAAGTATAAACAAGAGTACAAAGTCTAGGAGACTATAACAGGAGACTGAGATATAAGCCTTGTATTTGAAAATATTTATCTAACAATAAATTTTTCAGAAAAAAATAATAAATGCAAAGAGAACAGGAAATCACATTGCGGAAAATAGATGATAAAGTACTAAAACTAAAATCTACCAAAAGTTATTCAACAGTCCAAAAAGAATACATATAGAAAATTATGCCACTTATAAGAAAAGATATAGGAATCAAAGTGGAATGTCTATGAATATAATGTTTGAAATACTTCAAACTTATTAGTAAAAGAAATCTAACAAAAGTAAAAATGAAATACTCTATGCTCTTCATAGTGGGAAAGTTTAAATAATCCCTATTGAGAATAGATTTTGAAGACAAAAATATTCACTTAATACAAGACACAGAAGTGAAGGTGTTTTGTGCTTTTTGAAAAAACACAATTTTGATAAATTGTATTAACATGAAAATGAAAAGGCATATTTCTTTCGACCCAATGATTTAATTCTTGGTCTCTGTCTCATAGAAATAAACATACCACTGTGTAAGTGCATAAATTAAAGCATATTTATTGTAGCATTATTCATAGCAGCAGCAAACAGCTGGAAACTCTGTGAATATACATCAGAAGGGCGGTGAATGTACAAATCATGACACCATCTCAGGTTGGAATACAATGTAATGCTAAGAAATTAATTACTGTAATCAGTAGAGAAGAAGGCATTCCTTCGCATTATTGAATGGAAATATTCACTGCAAAATTCCGTAATGAACTTAGCAAACGCAATGTTCAAAAAACACAATAACCTTGAAATGGAACATGTGCAATGTTTATGTTAAATCTGATGTCTTTGTCATGTCCTATAGTCTGTATTATTTCAACCTAAATTTTTTCATGATGTTAATTAGTATGTTCTCAGTCAGTATTCAAAATTCTGCTACATGCCTAGTGGTTTGCGTTTTTATTTAACTTGTGTTATTGAATTAACAGATATTAACTGTTTGAATTGCTATATGTAAGTAAATAGCCTAGAGAATATACAAATCGGTATCATAAAAAGTTTTTGAGCTTACTATAGCATTTCTTTTTAAAGTTAAGAAAAAAAATTATAAATTAAATACAGTATTTTTTTAAGGAGAGGGTGACCTTGTAATTTATCATCTAAATGTGGAAATATATTAAACAATGTTGTTTGTTGAAATTGTTTGAATTATTACATGAACCTATAAAATGATTTTTTTAAAGTGCTTTAGATAGATACTAAAGTTATTTGTAATGCTTGAAACTATTAGTTTTTTTAAGAAAAATTAAATAAAATGACCACAATTCATTTTTTAAACAAGTGTTGCGTAATAAAAAAAAAACTTTATTCGTGTGTTTGCTAACTACTCCCACAATATTAATTCATTGTTAGAAAACTCACCCTAAAACTTCAGTTGTAAATCGCAGTCTACCTGGACAAGTGTTGTCATGCCTTTGAAAGGGAAATCAAACCAACGTGTTAGAAAAGATAAAAATACTGAAAAAGAGTAGCTGTGGGGGATATATAACAGCAGTTTTCAAATTGTTCTAAGTTTGTCACATAGATTATAATTCTGCCATGCAACTCTAGAAAGCAACACCAAGCTGTTAAAAATTCCGTAAAGAAGCAATCATGCTAAAAAATATTGACAAATTCTATCAAAATTCATCAAAAACATGAACAACTCTATAAAGCAATTCAATAGATAACATTTCCCAGAGAAAATCTCTAAGAACTTTTCTGATGTTGGGAAGTTGTGTTTCTTTACTTTTTTAGAAGAAAGTATTTTCCTTTTGAATTTAAGGTAAGCTTTTCAGCTCTAAGGTCAATATACACATGCCCTAAATTTAAATCAAAGTTCACATTATTATAAATTGTAATCTCTTTTGAAATACTGATCTCTGTGTGAAAACAAGAGATATCTCAAGTAACAAATTCATTGTTTTATCTTTGTCTCAATCTTTAAATATGATAATGTAATCATATATTTTTAAAAGTGCTTTTATATATGTTTCTATAAAGACAAAAGTCTTAGATAAAATGAACTGACTACTACAATGTTCAAAATTACATCGATAAACTTTTGTGAGAAATCCTTAGAGAAAATGAAATGCTTATTTATATTTGGGAAAGTTAAAATTCCCCTTTGAACATAAGAATTGCTAAACTCCCTACATGAGATAGAAATATGATTACAAAGGTAGAAAACTAGATGATGGGATCATTTGAATTTAACAAAGGTTTTAAATTAAGGTAGAATGAATAAAAAGACAGAGTAATTTTGTTTCTCACACATGTGCACAAATATTAAATGTATTAAATGTACATGTAATATTTACTATACAGGTGAAATTTCTGAATATAGCAGAAACATATAACAGACACATTTGAAGCATTTTCCATCCAATAGCAAATGTTATCTGAAATTTTGGTAATCTCTGAAGTCATCCTTAGAGAAAATTAAAGGATTGTGACTTAAAATATCCTCATTCAAATGATTTGTGACTTGGTTAATCTGCATTTATACTACAGCCTAAAATTTTAAAAAAATTACTTCTCTACACTACTGTATAATAGTAATGTTATGCTTCTGTGAAAACTTTGACATGTTTTATACTTTATTTTTTGCATCAAAGAGTTTTATTAAAACATTAAGATAAAATAATTTTCAAAAACTTTGAAACCTATATTAATCTTGAAACATCCATTTTTTTACATGCAATCAAATTTCATATAATTTTAAAATCTAACAAATAAGGTCAAGAATGAATATCAATAGCTCCTCAGGCAAAAGGGAGGATTTAGCAAAATTTTAGAACAAGAACACAGAAGATCCTCAGGGCCTCAACCTAATTTCATCTGACCAGAGGCAATTAGTCTCCAAAATGATATTGTTCTGATCTCAAGAAGTGTAGACAGCAAAACAATAGCTAGAGATCTTTCATGCTTGTCCTGTTCAGAGTGGAAATTCTGACGTGGGAATAACTAAAGAGCCAGAAACTATTCGTGTCAAATTTTTCCAAAGACTTTTAGACTTAGGTAAACAGTATTCTTTAAAAGTAATTCATTTTCAGTATAGAAAATTCTGGCTATAGATGTAATACATATAGCAAATATAGTCTCTAAGTCAGCATCATATTTGTAAACTACCAAAAAAAACCTACAGAAAATGCTAATATAAATTTAGCATTTGATATGCATTAATGTTTTCTTAGCATAATAAAATATTCTTAACAAAAATAGAAATGGAAAGAATTCATTGAGATAAAATGGTGCCTTAATCATAGTGGAAGGGAAACTCCCCCAAAGATGAGTCCCTGTAGAAATTAAAGCAAGAATTTTACAAGATTTCTGTATAGAATATATAAAGAACATTTCTAACTCAATAATATAAGAACCGAATTAAAAATGGGCAAATGACATGAATAAACATTTTGTCTAAGAAGACCTACAGATGATCACAAATCACATGAAAAGATGCTTGACAACATTCATCACCAGGGATGTGAAACTCAGCAGCACGATGAGTTACCACTTCTCACCCACGAGATGACTAGAATCGAAATTGCACTTAACAAAGGCTGTGAGACTATTGAGAAATCAGAAGCTCCTTATAAACTTCTAGTGAGAACATAAAATGCTGCAGCCACTTTGAAAAATGTTCTGACAGCTTTTCAAATGATTAAGCATGGAGCTGCCCTATGACCCGAAATGGCACCCTTAGGCATATGAAGCTTGTTTAAAAATAAGGTAATTGCAAAAAAATTTTATATTATTACAGTGAAAGACATTTTGCTTCATACACACTATAGCCCATCATTTTTGTCACTTTCTGAAGTCGTTCTGAAAGTCCTACTTTGCAAGTGTCTTTAGCTGTGCTGCCATGGCGACTGAGTGGATGTCCTGAATTGATCCAAAACATTTACCTTTCATGACCATCTTGACGCTGGGGAAGAGCCAGACATTTCACAGCGCCGGGTCTGGTGGATAAGGTAGATGAGGACACACCGTAATGTTTACAAGAGGCTGCTTTTCTGTTGGATGCCACTTGGCAGCAGCATTCACTGTAATTTGGATCTTATTTTGGATCACATCTCATGAAGACGCTTATGAAAGAAGGCTTCCAGAACTGTTCAGAAAATGGCAAGAATGATACAGGGAAGTAATTTAAGGGAGACTCATGAAAATGTGTCTTTTATTGTAATACATTTTAAAACGTACGCTGTATTTTTTGATCAGCCCTCGCACGACCAAGAAAAATGAGAATATGTTCACACAGAAACTTGCACCCAAATGTTTATACCAGTGTTAATAAAAACATCTAAAAGGTTGAAGCAGCCCAAATATCCTCCAACAGTGAGTGAATGAAAGAACCATATTATATCCATACCACAAGACAGGAAAGCAATTAGTTACCAATACATGCGACAAAATGGATAAAACTTGAATTATTATGCTAACTGAAAGCTAATCATAAAAAACACGTTCATATACTGTATAATTTCATTGATGTGGAATTCCCATATTGGGAAATTTACAGTGACAAGAAGCAAATCAGGAACTTTTTAAGGCTGGGGATAATGGATGGGCCTGAAGGATCAGAGAATGACAGCTGAGGATGCAGGATTTCGTTTTAGATGACAAAGATGCTCTAAAATGAGTGTGATGTTTACATACATTTCTGGAAATACTGAAAACTGAATTATACAATATAAATAGGCAAATTGTGTAGGGCATAAATTGTTATATTAATAGAATTTTATTTTTAAAAAGTATCTGTCAGCTGTGTAATTTCTTCTTTATTTAAAGCAACAAAAAGCAAGGGTAATCATTGATTCATCACCATTCAAAGATGTATGTTGTAGGAACGATGGAAAGACAGGAGTTGGAAAGAAAGTGAAATACAAAATCATACCAGGCTGGTGAATCTGTTGTTCAGATTCAAGAATCAGGTTCTGCTACACTGAAGCAGAAGTCATTTCTTCAGAAAAAATACAGTTGAATTCTTGTCAAAATTTTGACCAAAATTAGAAGTAGAATAGAAAAACAACAGCAACAAACAACTTGGTAAACAAAGACGAGAGAGAATCGTGAAGGAGAGAGAGCAGAGTTGTGGGATAATTATAGTTTTAAAAAAACTGAAACTGGTAAGAGAGTGATAACCTTACATTTTGCTTTATTTGATGAAAATGTTAATAAACACAGTTTTGAATGATTCAGATGAGTCATTTATTTCATTTTATTTACTAACTGTTCATTTTTACAAATACAAAGTAAATGAGTTTGATGGCTTATTAGGCACAATGATACTGAGCCCTTGCCTTAGGTAATGTGATTTTGTTTTCAACTGAGGTAGAAATATCATTAAGAACGAGTTTAAAAGAAAAACTAATTTTAACTGATGTAATAACAACCTGCTTTCTATACATATGAATTTCAAGGAAAGAGATTTTTGCCCACATATATACAAATGCTAAATGTAAAATAGTAAAGCATTTACTTGGTTTATATTCATTTCTGTTTATCCCACTTCAATTTTAGCAAATCGTGGTATTATAGAATGACAAATCTTCTAAATACTGAAAAGCACTATTATGAATGATATTTATAAAAATCAAGAAGAAAGATGTCCTTTCATAAGGTCACATGGGCGTTGCAGACTTTACCATCCTGTTATTTTTGATTTTGTATAGGCAAAGGTATAGCAATAGACACAATAAAAAACCATCTATTAAAGTTCATGGACTATTGGTGTACTGTGATTCTCTGTTGTCCCCTGTTGTCATAGTAACAATATCTTCTGAGCAAAATGGAGTTGGGTAGTTGTAGCTCCCCACTGTTTCTAGGTCTTTGGGAGAACATGCTGCTAAATTGGAAGCAGCATAAAGGAGTTTGAATTGAAGAAATTCAGAATGAGATCATACTGCTAGTTTACAGCAGAGTTTTTCTAAAAATATGGACATAACAGAAAGAAGTAGAAACTAAACATAAGAGTAATTCGTGAGCCAAAGTAGGGAAGGAAATGGCAGAAATATACGGATTTTGTATTATCCATTTCTATAAACTTCTATAATCCTCATCAGTTGGGCAAACAATGGTGAGTTATTTGCTCACAGAAAAAAAAAATTGAAAAGAAGTGTAATGTATCTTGACTTTGTAAAATAACATCTGTAGCTTTGCTTTATCGCTGACCATCTGCTTAACAAAATTACAATGAAGCACTGTAAGCTGTGAGGGAAATTTCTATATTTCCACTACTTTGTTGGAAAAATATCTGTCACTTTGAGCTGTGTGCTGCTTTTGGAATCCTATTTTATTTTCTCAATTTTCAATAGTAATCTGATTTCTGTCCCTTTCAGCTTAGTGGATTTTGAATAACAGAAAGTATATTTTTGCTCACAAGGCAATACACATTTTATTGCTTATAAGATATTTATATCTTACTATATAAAGGGCACTTGATAATTCTGAATATACTTTCATTTGCCTCATACTCAAATAAGTAAGCCATAAAGCTGGGTCAGAAAGGAAATGACATTGAACGGGCTTTATTCTGTGTGTCGTGACCAGTGAGTAGCTGCAATGTGATAAAACCCAACTCTCCGCCAGCTGCAGATCTTCAGCCACCCACCTGGATGTGACTTGAGACAAACAGAAGATGAAAGTAGTTAGCGTGAACGTTAATATTACTTAGCAAGCTTGCTGAATTTATTCTCTAGAGGATTGTTTTACAGCACCCTTTCTCTCCAACATCATCTTCTACAACTCCCACCTACTCATCCTGCTCTAGCTGTGCTGTTCTCCTTACATTTCTTTCATATATAATTTTGTGTTATTGATCTCTCTTTTGAATCTTCTCTCCCTAGAACATCCTTTCTAAATATGTTCACATGGTTGACTACCTTAGTGTCTTCACGTCTGTACTCAAATGCTAACTGTTCTATGAAAATCCTGTTTTAAATGATATTTGGCCAAACTCTCTCTCTCTCACACACACACACACACACACATACACACACACACACACACACACCCCTGACACTCTCAATCCTTCTGACATCGATTTTCTTTTCTTTTTTTTTCTATTCATACCATGTTTCATCACACTGTGTAATTTGCTATTTATAGTATTCCTAGTTTTTGGCCAATCACCTTAATCATACTTATACTGCAAAAGGCTGGGTTTGCCTTACTGACCTTGTTCATGTTTTAATGTTGCCTGAGAACCCAGAGCTTGTTGATGAGTCTATGTTGAATAAGTAATTGAATGAATGTGTGGTACCCATTCTCTTTGCAGTTTCCTATTCTTCTCAAGCATGCAGTGCCCCGTTCTCTAGAATGATGCCACATACCTTCCCTTCGTAGAGCTCTGAGTGAAATCTTACCACAGATCACCTCTAATTATACTACCACTTTGGTTTTAGTTTTTGTTAATATCGGCACGTGTTTGATTGTTTTGTTCTTTGTTGGTTAAAACTCACTGTTACTTTCTGTGCAAGAGTTTAAATTAATTCACAATCACAAACATCAAATAAACTCCAAATGTCTTGATACTTTTAATAGATATCCGGAGTGGTGGATTAATATTAAGTTAGGCCAATTAATATTAATATTAGGCAGATTGATATTAAGTTTAAAATTTTGTTCAAGACAGTAGTGTGTCTCTCACCAAATATAGTTCTTAGCAGATAGTAAAAAAGAACTGTGTACCTAGATCCCCTACATTGGTTTGTTATATGATGAAGCTTTAGTCATCAAAATACAAAAGGTTTGGTTAAGTCATAATTCTTACAATTCTTTTTTTTCTCCCTTCTTAGTTTCTGATTTACTTTCTTTTGGGAAAAATGAGAGAACCAACCTGAAATACATGTAAAATGCATTTTCTTTTCAGATCATGCACATTGGTTTTGATGAACTTGTTCATATTTTCTAAGAGACATTTCTAATGATGTGTTTAAATGTTGATCTGAGACTAAGGAAAATAAGTCTGTAAAGAAACAAGGATTCAAGAGGAATAAAACTAGCTTATTTAAAGTGTGATGGTGATTGTGAACTAGAATATACAACCCTCTATAAGGTATATAACTGAACTTTATGATCACTCGGTGCAAAATAATTATTTAGCTTATATGAGAACATTTAATATGATTATATCACTTCAAGAAAGCTGCAAAATAAGAAAATGACAATTCCAACTATTCAATACTTGAAAGCATAAGTAAATTTAGGAGTTATCGGTACTTGCCATATTTACACCGACAGTACAGCAGAGTGATCTAAGTGTAACACTTTTCTTAGAGTTCTCGTGTTCAGAATTGATTTGATCATTACTATAAACATGTCCGAAGACTAAAATCTAGTTTTTTCTATTCCTTCATCTCCAAAATACTGGTAATAATAGTTCTGTACAGATTAAATTACAACATACACTAATTATGTTACATGGATCTTGGCATGACATTTTCCAAATAAATACAAGCTATAATTAAATGGGCTGCCTCTAATGTATGTGGCTCTAAATTATTATTGTAGATGTCAAATTGATACCTGTGTGTTTATTCTTTTTGGCTTACCATTCCCTCATAATCAATACCATTGAGCAAAACTGTTAATTCAACAGAAATTTCAGTTATGAAATGGCTGTGGTTCAAAAGTTAACTAAAGTAATTATATCTTATTCAGAATGACGAGTGTAATTTTATTTACGGCCTCATTATTAGTCCTGGATTAAAGATGATATGCTTTATAGATTAAATATGGCAATATACTTCAAAACTTGGACTTTTCCTAAGTCTCTAACTTGAAATTTAACATTTTACTGCCTTTGATTTTCCACCATCCTTTACAACATAAATGGAAGAAAAATGAAACTGAGAGAGAGATGGAGGTGTGGTGGCAGGCCTCTCTAGAATGATTCACCAAAGTATTAGTAACAGACCTCATCACAAAGACTTCCGCCAAAGAAAGAAGCATATGCAGTTATACCGAGTGGCAGCACCCTCTCTGGAGGCTCAGACATAATCTAAAGTAGTAAATCGGTTACAAAATTAGTTGTAAGCTTTTACCAAACCAAATTTACAGCTTCATCTAGAGATTCAAATTCCATGAATGATGATGAGCCAAACGTTGCTGTTTAAAAAACGTTTGATGTGCTTGACCCGATGAAGTTTAGGCACTACTGAAATAGAACAAAAGTGTCTCTTACAGGGTACTGGGAGTGGAGTGGTGTGAATAACAGGTATAATACAATTATCTGGAGGTTTTCTTTTTTTCATATTTCATCTCATGCTCCACCTCTAGCTAGTGAATTCTCTGTAGTGTAGTGAAAGTATTTCAGAAATTTGGGAAAGTATTGAAAATTGTTTCCTAAGATAAAGATCCCCAGGTGAGTATTGCTGTGCCTTTCTATACTCACAATGTTTGAGCTAAAAATATGGTAGAAGGAAAGAGAAATTTGCTTTGGAAAATGAAGTTATACAGAAGGTTAAAAAATCGAGCACTATACATCTGCCAAAACAAAATGAGATGATAGGAGAAGGAACATGGAGAGATCCTAAAAAACAATTAATTCATGGGAAGGTGAAAGAAAAGCTATGTTCAATGTATTGGTGTAAATCATGCCATGTTTAGGATAGGAATTTTGAGGCACGTTAGGAAGACTTCTCGAGTCTCTTGAAATGTGATGTGATCTGGAACACCCTCCCTATTCTCCATCAGTACAAATTTGCAAAGAGTTAGGCTAATACAAGGAAGAATGAGCAATGGACGACTGGTGGGAAGATTTTCCAAGAACAAGTGCTAAGAGAGTACAGCAGTATACTAACTCCTCTAAGGCTTGTCTTGATGACAGATCAGTAGTGCATTTAGGTCCATTTCATGCATTTGAATTTTTGCTGTAAAAGGGATTATGATAACTAAAGTGAAGATTTTAAATCATACCTCATTCAGAAGTGCTTTACAAAGAAAAGCAAGGCTGTATGACTAGTTAATAAAATTTTACTTGAGCTGGGATTGCAATGCAAAGCCCTTTATGAAAATAACTTATCTACTTAAAAAGATGTTGCAAGCTGTCACCGTTAGTGCTTATTCTCAGTTACTTCACAAGGAGAGAGTTGTAGTAAAAACGTGAGGGATCATACTGCTAGACATTCTCTGAACTGATCTTAGAAGGAGGATTTTCTCCTCATAGGAAGTTTTAATCTGAATTTTCTACAATCGCCAGGCTGTCATCTGTGCCAGGAGACTTTATTAGGTCACACAGACCACAGTTTCCCTATGATTTAGTAAATTATTGAGCAGTAAGATATGAGTTCCAAAAACCAGTTGCTTGCAAATGCAAAGTCTTATTTTTGTTCAAAATTAAGATAACTATGGTTAAATAGTAGCCTTACTCCATGTCATCTTCACTTTGGGATGAAAGCTCTTACAGCAGCCTCTTTCTAGGATATCACCCATTATCATCACATCACTGTGGAAGAAGCAAAGGATAGGGAAAAAAATGCATAAACATATATATACTTAAAGATATGCTAACTTACGTTTATGTGCACAGTAATAATTCATTTTAAGGATCTCACAAAGTAATATCTTGAAGTTTTGTAAAGAAAGAAACAGGCCGAATTTGTCTTAGGTTAGTGATATACTGAAGTTGGCTTTCAATGGCTTAGAAGAACCAGTATTTTTTTTTCCAATTCCATTTTATTCAGTGACTTCATATTGGTAGCTTGAAATCAGCCAAGTTGGAAACATTTACAAATCAGTCAACATGGCAAATTAGTTCTCACTGAAGTGCTGTTTCCCCTCCCAACATACCACTGATGAAAATATAATAAAACCACAGCCACCTAGTGGTCCTAGGAAAAGAGTAACCGGGTTACAATTTTGTTTAAAATTAGAGAGAATTCAAATCTCAAAGGCACGTATGAGAGAGAAGTGGAAAACTGGATTTTATCAGGACAGAGGTTGAGCTGTACTACCTGATTCGCTGAAGAGTCAAATCAAATAACTATATTTACTTTTCTATCTCCTGGAACGCGATGTTTACACAAGGAAATGCAGTAGACTCATATTTTAAAATGTTTATTTTATGTATATGGGGCTTCTTTCTATATACCAATTGCTGAAACTGTGCAACAAAGTTAATGATCCCTTTAAATCAGGAGCGTAGAGCATAAATTTACCTAGTGCAATTGTTTTAGTAATGATTTATTTTAAAAAGTGCCAAAACTACATGCCTCAGAATGCATTTTAAGGTGAAATCTATTCATAGAATCTGTTATTATTTACAAAGTTTTTAAATAAATGCTCTCAAATTTATCTCAAGAATATCTATCTATATTTATGTCTGCATAGATTTAGGTCTTATCTTTATTTGTGGTATCAGCAGCAAAAGAAAGAAAATGTATTTGAAAACTACATTTTAAATTATTACAATTTTATATAATTTAAGATACAAAAATGCTCTAAATATTTCCACACCAAAAGTCTTCCTGACAGATAACCACAGTACAAGCTATTATGCTTCTAGGATTGTGCTTCTAAATGCAAAATCATCTGAATATCACTAAGCACATACATTTAGATATGCAAATATCCATATATAAATTTTAGAAAATGCAATAACTTTATGCATATTTTTGGAAATGTTATAAAATAAATAATATTTATCTCAGGTATTCTTTTGAATATGTATTTCACTTTTTACAAACATTAAATTTATTTATAGATCACTATTGTTTCTTTTTTTTTTTCTTTCTTGGGGGTAGTGCTGGGGGTCGAACTCAGGGCCTTGTGCTTTCTAGGCAAGCACTCTACCACTTGAGCTAAGTCCCTAACCCCTATTTATTGTTTCTTATTTCCAAATTTTAGTATTATATGCAGAGCTATAGAGAAATTATTTCTGAATATATTTATATCTTATAAAAAATATATGCATATTCATATATTGACATCCTTGTGTTTATGGATCTCTGCAAAAAATTCTTGAACGTTAAATGACTGCTAAACCTAAACAAATACATAATGAATTAATTTGTATAGTTAATTAGCCGTATTCTACACATGAATCTTTCATACAAATTAAAAAGTCTTTATGGAAAAAAGTTTTGCAAGTAAAACTCTCATGTCTCAAAGGCAGAAAGTTCATATAAAATGTGTACTGTTTGGTAAAATAATTACAAAATCCATAATTAAAGTAACATATTTTAAAGATGAAAAAGGAGTATTATGTATTTTTTTTTGTTCTCATTTCCAGACACATTAAACTTACAGATTCTGGATCTTATTTTAAAAACATGAAATATTGTCTTTGAAGGCCAGGTAACCCATGTAGAATGTAACTTGTGTCATAAATATCGAGGGCTGTTTCAATTTAAATGTTTGTCTGTTGAGCACTTTTTCATGTGTCTATCTGCTGTTTCTACTTCTTCATCTGAGAAGTGTTTATTCATTTCAGTTGCCCACTTTTGGATTGGGTCTTTAAATGTGGGGGGGCTCTGATTTTTTTGAGTTCTTCATATATTTGAGATGTTAGTCCTTTGTCAGAGGAATAGCTGGCAAAAATTTTTTCCCACTCTGTGGGTTGTCTCTTCACTCTGTTGGTGGCTTCTTTTGCTGTGCAAAAGCTTTTTAACAAGATCAGGTCCCAGTTGTTGATTCTTTGTGATATTTCCTGGGCAACTGGGGATTTGTTCATAAAGTCCTTGCCTACACCTACGTCTTCAAGAGTTCTACCTGTTCTATCTTCCAATAGATTTAGTGCTTTTGTTTTAATATTTAGATCTTTGTTCCACTTTGACTTTAGCTTAGTGCATGGGGAAAGATACGGGTCTAGCTTTAACCTTCGGCATGTGGAGAGCCAGTTTTTCCAGCACACCATTTATTAAAGAGACTATCTTTCTTCCAGTGAGGTTGTTTCCCTATGATGAATGTTATCACTATGTACATCTAAAATGCACCATTAAAATAAAATAAAATTTAAAAAATGTTTGTCTGTGCTTGCATTTTTTAGCAAATGTGAGTTCCATTGTTTTAAGTGTCCAAACATTTTCAGTCAATCTCTTGACAGATCAGTGACTTCAGAACTTAATGAAAACTAACTCACTCTAAAAGTGATCATCCTTCAAAATTGAAATACTCATCAGATTCCGGTAATCATTTGCAATGCAAGATCTTTGAGCTATGTGCCATAGTTTATACAGGATGCACCCGAGCTATCTAAATTGCTTGTATGTAATAAAACTGGAGTCTTGTGGATGTAATGACCTCAGTTAGCTGAAGAGAGAACAGTCACACCAACAATCTGATTGGTAGAAAACGAGATGTTCTGCGGACAAGAAGCCCCTTTTCTGTAGCGGTTCACAGGTGTCCATCAAAACCAACTTCCTTTAAATCTGAAGCCACAGGACACTGTGTCATGAAATAAAGGAAATATTTATGGTAAGCGTAAGACTTTTGATATTTATCCCTCAGTTTTCTCTGCTTCTTGTTTTATGAAGGAAATGTCTTCATTGTTGGGTGGATAAATAGAAATTATTTCATCTTTATTGTAATCTGTGAGCTTCAGTGTTATATAATGTTATTCTTTCTCTCAGTAGAGAATTTTTAGCTTGGATTCTGTCACAATTTTGTGTTAGGATTGTATCTTGTGCGAGCAAAAATAGTTTGAATTACTGAATTACACATCAATAATTCAACCTACACAAACAAAAAAATCTTAACTACGAACAGAGTTTTCTAATAGTTGAAATGATGCAGGCAAAAGATTCAGGATGGCTGAGGGGCTTGGTGGAAGAAAAGGTGGTCAGCTCAAGGCAGCCAGGAAGCAGAAAGCAAAGGGAAAGAGATACGACCTTCTATATCACTCCCAATATCTTAGCAGCATATTGCTACGAATTCCACTGGTAAATCTAGTAACCCCGTCATCCAATCTCCTCCCATACGCCCGAGAATTTTGGAAGACATTTTAGATGTAAACCATAGCAGATGTAGATAATAGTATAAGATGTTAATAGGTATGCTGAAAACCTTAAAAGTACATTATAAACCATTAGCTGACACATATAATAACTTTAGGTGAAGCACGGTTTGGTACCACTCTATCAGGTGTCCCCAGAATATCACAAACTTTCTTCATTGTACCTGCAAATTAAGTCTCTACATGTAAAATTATCTCAAACAAATAGGAAAAAATTAGGATATAAAAATCATGCGAGCCACATGCTAAAGTTTACATCTATATATATGTGTATATCTGAATTAATCTATAGCACATCATGTCTATGTCTGCATCTATAACTTTATCTACATCTGTATTTATACCTGTATTTCCAGTGTGGAAAGAAAGACTAATCATGGAAAAATGTTTGGAAACATTGTCAATTTTTCACTAATAAAAGACATTGAACTGTATATCTACAGATTAAAGTAATTTAGATAATTACAACAAAATAAATAATGTATATGTGAATAATAAAACAAAGCTACTAAAAAGTAAAAGACACATCATATATCAGTTAAATTATGGAAAATAAGCAGCAAAGAAAAGTCCACAAAGCAGTTCTAATACCAGAGGAAATATTTACATTGATTTCAAAGGGGGCTTTTCAAAAAGAAAGTGGAATTAAGTATCCCAAGTATCAAAAGAAAATAAGTTCTAAACTAGCAAAAATATTCTTCAAAAATAACTGGGAGAATAACATTTTCAGGCAAGCAAAAATTGTCAATTTATTTTTATCAGTCCTGCTCTAGAAGAAGTGCTAAAGGGAGTTAAGAAAAAAATATTTCAAGGAAACAGGTAAATTTAAGTAGGAATAAAGAGAACCAGACAATGTGTGGATATTTATAATTGTTCACTGTCAGTGCAATGATAGCAATGCATTGCAGAGTTAAAATACAGAAAAAAAATTACACTACATGACAATAACACAAAAATGATGTGGAACAAATGGAGTTAAGGGTTTTCATATTAAATAATGCTTGGGAGTGACCAAAACAATAATTTTCTTTAGAATCTGGTAAGTGAAGAAAGCATGTTTAATCACAAATGTAACTGGTAAAAGAATGTGCAACTAACAGAACTGTGAAGGTCAATGGATTAGGAAAATGTGTTACTTAATCCAAAGCAAGTTAAAGAATGAGAACGAAATGAGATGACCATTGAGTAAAATGATATGTGTGCAGCTACTATAACTGTAATGATTTTAAGTTGCAAAGACAAAATAAAGGAAAAAATAGAGTAAATTAAACAAAGCTGATCTATATAGAATAATATGTTTTTATGTATTTTTAACAGACACAAATTCTTGTGAAAAGCAGAAAAAGAAACACAAAATGTGCCAGCTTTTTAAAATTAGGCCAGAATATAATTTAACATCAAAATACTAAAACAAGTTGCCAATCTCTTTCATGATTCCAGATTGGAAAATAACTAACACAATATTACCAACTTAAATTGAGAGATACTAAAGACTAATTGGATTCCTTCCAAGAAAGTCAGGATAATTTATATATTAATTTATTGGAAAAGACTAAGTGGGGTTTATGTCATAAAACTAGGAGTAATGCATCATTGCAAATGCAATTAATGTAATTCACCACATTAAAAGAATATGGAAAAACTTTTAAAATTTATATGAATTACTGGACTTGAGTAAGTACAGTTAGGCTATAAAGATGAAATTAAATTCACAGAAATTAGTGAGTAAGAAATTAAACCATCATTTATTGAATTATTGCATATGATAAGCTGTCAAAAATCAAAATTGATAGACAAATTACTTGAGAAATTATTAATGAGGTTCAGATCATTGCACATAATGGGCTAAGCAAAATTTGTTGGATTTCATTTTAATTTTTTTGTATTTCATTTTTTTTCTTTAAGAGTGAGTTGGATACAGGGAAGTTTAAATATTTCATTGGTAAAAAAAATGCACTAGAGTCAACTTATTTATCATCACATCTTCATCTTTTATATCCTTGTCTTCTTTTGCATCTTCCTTGTCTTTTTTTTTTCTTAGTTTTTCTACCTTGATGGATCCTTTATTCCCCCTGCATCAAGGTTTTCCTTAGCTCAACAGGCATCAATATATTTTAATTTTCCTTCAGGTTAACAGCCTGATTTTCCAAAGTCCTCTGTCTTCTGAAGCAAAGTTAGTTCATGTCTCTTCCAGATTTCTTGTAACATCACCAGTGAAAGGCCGGGGGCGCGGGGGGGCGGGGCGCAGGACTCTGACAAGAACAAGACTGAAGAAGGTCTTTTGCATGCATTGCGATTCTTGAACTTTGCTTTTGCTCCCTCTTTAGGATGAATAATGATTTTCACTTTTTCATAACGGACTTTGGACTTTGTCTTCAAACTTCTCTTTCTCTCTAGCCGACAAAATCTTCCGCCCCCTCAGCCCTTCTTAGAAAACTGTGACAAACTGACTGAAGCATCTGAGTGCATATTCTCTTGCTCCTACTGGCAACTCTGCACGAAGAATGCACATGAAGACATGTTGCCTGTTGACATCTTAGGATCCCTTCGCCTTTTTTATTTATTTTTCTTCAGCAAGACATAGAGACACAGAGTCGCCCCTCTGACCCCTACTCGCCCTGGAACTGTTTGTGTAGCACCCAGTGTCCTGCGACAGCTGTTCGAGTTCATTGGAAAAAATGTAAATGAAGCATGAAATATCAAATACCTGAGACCTAATCTCGGAAAAGGTATGCCACAAAAATAATACTGTCAGAAATTAAACAACAGAAATTTAAAAGCTAAGATAGAGTTTTTCCATATTTAAGGATTAAAAATTTAGAGGGCCAGGAATGCAGCTTAGTGGCAAAGCACATGAAGGGTTTGGTGGGGCTGGTGTGTGGGGTTTGATCCCTAACGCTCTAAAGATACCGATTTTCTATAGATTTCTCTATAGAGTCAGCGTGGTCCTAATGATGATTAAAAATAAAAAACTGGGGAGAAAGGATAAAAACTATCCAGATGACTCTAAATGGGTGTGCTACTTCAAAGGGTTTAGCAAGACATTTTAAACAACCACAAGACTGGAGAACTAATATTATCATACATAAAATAATTGATGCAGTAGGAAAGAGATAAAAGGACGGAAAAACTCAGAAAGGGAACAGAATCCAGAATTTAGAAAGAGACATCCTAAGAGAATTACCTAATTTATAATAAAAGTGAGAGTACAGTGTCCTACTGACCCTTTAGTGTGTCTTTCCGAGTTCATTACGCAACTATATGGATAGTCTTGGAATCTTGCAAGCAAAATCAATATTCTCTATATTCCAGACATAAAAGTGAAGGATGAAATCACAAAGTTTGTAGAAAAAAAATATAGAAAAATCACTTTGTAAGGCCAATTAAAAGGAGCAAAAGAAATAAAAATATGCCTATTTTAGAATTGGCTCTGTGTCCCTATCTTTGGTCAAACCCAAGAGGAAGGCAAGAATGCAAATTCTGCTGACATTGTCAGCGTGAGTCTTGAACACAAAGGAGAGAGACGGAAAAGGATGGCTGCAAGGTCTGGAGAGACTAAAGGAAAATATGTGGTACACGCTTAGCTAACTTGTATTCACTTTCCACTTAAGAACCACAGCCTCGTTTCAGTTAAGAAGGGAATCCTGATCGTTTTCTCTCCAGGTGATATTTGGATATTTTTGAGCTAATCCAGAGTGCTGCAGACCCTTGTTCTAGATTAGGGACGGTCACTTTTTGTGATTTGTATTTATTTGTTATCTTGATTGATCTGTCGGTTTTATGAAGCTTTGGGAAGAGTTAAAAGCTTTACCACCATCATGATAGACTGCCTTAAATTCTTCCCTAGGCGGTTAGGCATTTGGGGAGGAACACAGATTAAATGATTATCTTTGTCTCATTTAAATCAGCAATCATTAATTCTAGTCTCACATTAATATATAAAATCTCTATTTTAATTAGTCTAAGTTGTTTTGTAAATAAAATGATTTCAAAATTTTAAATAAAGGACAACACTGAGACAAAACTGCTTACAGGTCACTGCAATAAATAGATTGACAAACTGATTTTAGTTATTGCTTTGGGTCAGAGGATTTTAAGAAAATGAGTAAACATTAGAGACTAGAGTAGCGTCAGCTTGAATTCAGTGATCTTGTTTCTGATTCCGCTGAACATCAAAGGTTTTTAGTAATAGCTTTCACTATTTGGTCAATATACTAATTGTCCAGGAAAACAAACTAATTAGGAGAATAAGGAAATACTGCAAAAAGGAGACAGGACTTGGGTTTGATGAATCATATTTTAATTCTAGCATGAGAAGTATTTTTAATTGTGAGATTTTGATACTCATTGCAACCACTACATTTCTGTGAAATTAATTTTATTTCATGTATAGAATATTTGGTTCTTCAATGTAATATCCATTTTAAAAGTCTATAAGAATTATGATTTATGGTATATTGACTGGGAAGAATTTACTTGACTATTTTTATTAAGATGCCAAACTTCAGTTGTTTTCATTTTTTTTTCTCTTTGGTATCTTTAAAAAGTACCTATTTTTTAAAAAGAGCAATTGATTTTATTTTTGCTTATATTTATAGTGAATTTCTAAGCTGTTGCAACTAATACATGAACTTATTTCTAAAACTTTTCTAAGTAAACATGATAGTTAAATTCATAATTTATATAGCTTACTACTTGCGGATACACAATATATCATAAACATTTTTATACTTACATGTCTTATTTGATGATGTAAATTATTCTTAGCAGCTATTTCATTAATGGTAAGTTACGTGTGAGAGAAATTCCATTTTAAGTTACATACTAATGACATTGAAATGATTTAAGAGAAAAAGTTTAAGTGCCTTTATAAGCATTGCTACTTTTACTTATTGATGTTTATATAAGAGGAATTCATAAAATCCTTCTTTTCTTTATCAAGAAATGCTTTTAATTCTCTTAGCCAAGTTGCAGTATCCAAGAAATCTGTTATAATTATTTTTAATTACATCAAAAATACAAGTGTTGCTTTGTTTGACTTCTATATGTTTAATTCTTGCTATTTATAAAACACCACCTTTTCTTGTGAATTGTAGTAACAATATGTCTGGTCCCAAAATAAATTTTAAACCCAGTGAGTGGAGATACAAGTCATCTTATTCACCAATAATTCATCATAATACTTTGAACATAGCAGATGTTCAATTAAAATAATTTAACTAGTTGATTATAAGACATTGACCAATCTCTCCAAGAGCTAATATTATGAACATATTATCAAATATTTGGAATGACGCCTCTTGAAGATACAAAAAATATATTTAACTTTCAAATAATGGAGCTCAAAAGAAGACTTATTTAAAAGTAAAAAAAAGCCTATCTAAAAATAAAAACATTTAAAAAAATGAATGAGTCATTCATCTTTATGAGATGTAAAATTCTAAAATATTGTAAAAATTCTAAACCACCTCATTTACTTGCTGACATTTTCTTAAGAGAAAGACATCAGATTTGATAGGTTTCAACCACATAGTTGCTAAGCAACTGATCAGCAAGATGGAACTACAGTCACTTGTTCACGAATGTTGTAGAATAGAACTCTTCTTAAATTATTTCAGTGGTACGATTACACAGAAATGCAAATATACAGTAGGATGAAATACCGATAATCCTCAAATACTAAAATAAAATTACCAACCTTCGAAAAGCTAATTATTTTAGCACAGACATCAGTACATAATCACAATTCCCATTTCAAGGAGATATTTTTCACTTCACGAGTAGCTTACAAGTAATAAAAGTATTAAAAACATAATCTAAGAGGGATAAACTGTTTAAAAGAACATATAAATCTTCACTTTTTTCACTGTCTCCATATTTTTAATTTCTGCATTGAAGTTTTATGGTTAAAATTAATTAAAAATCCTTTAGTTATCATTGTCATTTCTCATTTTAATGACTCAAAACTTTCATTCATGATAGAACAAGCTATTTAAGGTAATAAGACATAAAATATACATCAGTCATATCAAGTACGGTTTTAATACCCACTGGCAGACTTTCACTTACAAGTTCCTATTATTATTATTTGTAATCATACGGTCTGCAGACAAGCCAGAACTACATTCAGATTAAAGAAGACAATAAAATAAAAAGAAGGGAATTACTAATTGTCAAATTGAGACTATGTAAAAATAGATTCTGCCCTGAAAACCATGTCTATATTCAGTAGTAATTAATGCACAAGAAGGAAAGTTTATAAATACATACAGTTTCTGGGTTTTGGGTAAAATATGGGTAGTTTAAATACATGACCAGAGAGTAAGCTGAAGTCTTGAGACATATTCTCTCCCTTGTTATGAATTTTAAATAGTCACAGATGGTGACCCTTTACAAATTTTTAACAGTCTGAAGTAATCGAGGTGAATTTTGGTGAATGGTTATAAATGTTATGATTTGTTTGCTTTCACACTTACCCTAGACCATTCCGCACACATATGTTCTATACATAACACTTAGCAAACTTCAAAGGAAAACAAACACAGATTGAACCCTTCCACTTTTTCTCCCAATACAGAGACTAATATTAAAATGTTTATTAAATGTTTATTTTCACTCTCATTCAATAATGGCTTCAAAAGTAATGTCTTACCTTTTCATTGCTGGGACAAAATACTAACGTAAAGCAGGAGAGGTTTATGCTGTCTCATGGATTCAGAGGATTCTCTCCATGTAACTACGCTTTTGTACTCTTCCCCAACCTTGTCCAACACTTCGCCAGTTCAGAGCAGCACAGTCAACTAGGAACACAATGAACGAGTCAAATGATAAGCTTATCACTTCCACGATCCAGTTATCTCCCAGCAGGCTTAATTCTGAACATGAGATTGGGGGGAGGGGGGAATTTTAAACCAAAACATCTTACCACTGATAAACTCATCTGTTATTTCATAAATATGTCAATGAAAGATAAGAATAAGTAAAGATTAATACTTTTTATAACATTTATAAATTTTCCACATAAATCTCTAAGAGATTAATTAAAAAAAATAAGTTGAAATTTCTTTTACAAACTCATTCTTCCAACAGGTAAAATGTCCAAACGTCACAAATCCTATTGTATTACCCAAATTAATGTTTTGGGTACTGTAAAAATAATCGAAATTGCTTTGGGATTCTTTTATGTTTGACTTGTTTTCTAGATATTTTCCCCATAGACAAAGGTAAATTTTTCTGTTTTTCTATAGATCTCCACGCATGTAATAAAGTAGAGGAAGACTTTTACCCATAAGCACACTTACTATGTCTTACAATATTTATGATACATAATATCATGAAAAACTAAAATGATTGAATTCTTTATTATTTGGAATTTCTCTTCCCATGAAACAGTTTACTTTCAATTTGTACAAATTCTCTACCTCCCTTAAATTGTAGGTGAAAATTAGTTACAATTATTAGCATGCTAGTAAACTAGAGTACCAAAATGAGTATAAGAGATAGAGTACCAAAATTATGCAATTATCATAGATATTTGGATTTATCTGTTGACTCACCAACCTAAGAATAACTTTTACCTGATACATTCCTCTCTTCGGTAAAGTAAATTTCACCTGCTGAAAGGATTACTTTAAACTGTATTTAATTCTGTGGTTACTTTAAATTAAATTTTAACAACTCTGTATCTTATTTATAAAGTAAAGACTCTAAACATAGAAAAAAGCTGCTTTATTTTAGTTTCTTATTGTTTCTGAAAAATGTACATTTTAAGGCACAGGAAATCAAGCACATTGTACAGAAGACATTATGTGTGGTTTTGAAGAAATTTTACACTTGAAAAATGTAGACTGAGGCTTGCTTCCTCTATTGACATTGAGGATTTAAATATCAAAATTTAGTTCATTTTGTTTTCTTATCTAACATAAGACAATATTATTCATGACAGACCTTATTCTCTAGGTACTTAGAACAAATTGACAGTTTAAAAAGAGGGAGACTAACACTTCGAAAGTGAGTCACAGTAAGTAGATTAGAACCTACTCATTCTTTATTCTGATTGATAGATATTCATAAGTTTATTTAAAGCTTCCAGGGCCTTTAGGCATTGTGGGTTTTATTTTTCCACACTAAGGTAGATAGCTTTCTTTCTATTTTCTTGGCTTAGGCAGTATGATTTGTATAAAATTCCTTGTTTACTTAGGGAATGAACTGCCCTCACAGTGTCATTTGTCCATTTGAAGATCTTTGGGTCCTTAATGGAACGATGCAATTATAACTCCAGAGAAGTGAAGAAAATTACTTCCTTCTCTTCAATCACACAACATTGTTTTCTGGGAATCAAAATGAACACTTAGTTATTTGTCATTTTATCTGATTCTTTCACTTTTAAAATCATTTGTCGCTAGGAAATCTCCCATAATTCCAAATGTTTTATCTGAAAGCCCTTCTTCCCAACGTTTCATTTTTAAATTTTAATTGCCATTCAAGGTCTTTCAGCATGACACACATGTCTTCTCTCATTCCACAAAGATTTAAAACTGGTAAACTAACCAGTAAAACAATCCAACATTCATTCCTAAAATACGATCTAGTGCCGCCTCTGTCTTTTGGCTTACGAGTGCTTAGAATTAAGTTTTTCTAGTGAAATTGTGGTGTGAAATACTTGTTCAGTGAAGAAATTCTCTAAGACACTGATTCCTGAGGAGACATAATGGTATAAGAAGGAAGTAGCACAGAACTCTACAGAGGGATGTTTGCTTCAGCTTATACTTCTGGAAAAATTTCTTGCCTATGAATGTTTTAAGTGCCTTTTTTCTTCCTCTAAACCTACCAACACTATGATTCCAAACATTGGGGCAGCTACAGAGACTCAATCTCAAATCTTCAATAAAGATCAAGGCCACAACGATGAAATTTCTTCAGCAGATGAAGCAAACGACTCTGATTACTCAGAATAAATTGAAAACAACAGTTTCTCCTAGAAGACTGTTTTAGATTAAAGGTTCGTGGCCTAAATCACATAGGGTAAAGTCCTGTCCCCCCGTATAGCTGTATTTGGAGATGGAAGCTTGAAGGAATCAATTAAGCAGAAATATGGCAATAGGAGTGAGGTGTTGATCTGATATGACTAGGGTCCCTGTGAGAAGAGACACCAGAGAGATTGCTGTCCGTGGCTGTCCTGTGCACAGGGACTGGTGAAAATCTTTCATGAGAATATAGCAAGAAAATGGTAATCTGTCAGCCAGGAAGGACACACTTACGTGAGACTAAAAAGGCCCACACACTGATTTAGGATTTTTAACCTCCAAAACCGGAAGAATAATGTTGTTATTTAACCTATTTAACCTATAATATCTTCTTACAGGGCTCAGGACACTAATATTTTTAATAAAATAGTAGTAAAGACTCCTGTGAGTAAATATATGCACTAAAAATCCTGACAATATTATTAATGGTAAAGACATGTAATTAAGAAAAAGTAATGCTAATGATATCACTAATGCATTGGACTACACTAGAAAGCTTACAAGACAGACAGATATAGATGCAGATTTTTAGTAATACACGCACTCTCACTTATAATGAAAAGGAAAACTGAAGGTCAGTATCATAGCACACATACAAAAATGTCAGCATAGTCGCTAGTTTTTGAAAGTTTCCCATTTAAAAAATAATTAATTGATCCATATGTACTTCTTAAATAAGGTTTCCTGATTTGCCTGGAAATCAACTCAATGCTTTGATCAAAATTCCATGGTTCAAAATTGACAAAACCATCTGCAAAGCTTCCCACTCTTCACACGCAGGCATAGCCACCATTATAGAATCACTCTAAATTATATTTATTTTTACCCTGAGTGCTAAAAATGTCTCCAGTATGGATGGTAAAAAACTTCTGTGGTGTGACTAAATTCCTATCACATGGGGAGTTGCCTAATCTGTGAAGCTAGAGGCTAAAGGAGAGAAAATTCTTACCAAAATGGTTAGTCAGTAACTGACAATAGGAATAAAACAGTTGATCAGAGTTTTTTTTTTTTTAAACATGACTTTAATGAGTCATTTTGTCTGACCTTGTCCGACAGCTGTCAACTGTTAACAACCCATATGTAACCAGAAAGAAGATATAGACTTTCAATTGCTGAAAATGGAAAAAGAATTCTTTGTGAAAATCTGTTAATGATACTGTCAGGATCCCTCTTACAATTTGGTATTACTTAGAAGTAATACAAAAAGTGTGGAGTTTGGTCTCCTTTAAATGCAATTGCTATAAAGGGAAAGCTGTAAATAATCTGCTACTGATCATGGGCAGATTATTTATGCTCGGGTCCATTAGCATTAATTTAACATGCTCAGTTCCCATCCCAATTTTATTCTTCTCGGCATACTATCAAATGAAAGAAGATCAAGAAAAATTGAAGAAGTGAAAGTCAATAGAGTTTTTATAATCTGTGTATAACTTGATACAGAAGCTACAGTTTCAGAAAGAAGTAGCAAACATTTTCTGTAAGGCACCAATAGTAAGAACGTTCGGTATGATGTGCCGTGTGGTCCTAAACTCAGCAGCTCACTGTGCTCTTAGTAAAGGAGCCACAGTGAATAAGCACAGTGGTATTTTAACAAAACCTTAGTTAAAACACAGGCGGCCATCCAGATTTGATCAGAGCCCTTAGTTCACTGACTCCTGTTACGGAGGAATGAATGTACTAAATTTTGAAGATTTGTTTGCTTTAGTGTCAAGGAACCAAAGCTTCAAGATAACACTCAAATTCGGTCAAAAGACAAATGGCCATTAGTAAAGAGCATGTGCACATTATAGTCCATGTGCCATTAGTCATTCAAAAGGATCCAAATACAAGAGAATGCAGGTGTGGAATCTTCAAAGCCTTTTTGTACACTGGTCCTGTGTCAGTGTACAGGACTATTGGTGCAAGAGAGACCTGACCAGCCTATTTATAATAATGCAGTCTATAATCCCTACTTTTTTAAGTTACTGAAAGATCTGTGTAGGTGTGTGCTTCCTCAGAGATTCTGAATACTCAGTTTAAAGTCCCGGTTGTGGGGGACAGTTATGAATGAAAGAAGAAACATGGAGAGAACTTGTTAAAGCAACAGTTTACACCTTTTCCTTGGCTTCTGTGTTGCTCAAACTCCAGTGTTAGATTGTCAGACTCAACTCCCATTCTGCTATAGCTTTGTGCATTTGCTCATCAGCCTGATGTCCATTCCGTATACATGTGCACTAGCTCCATTTATCCCTGTAGAAATATCTCCCATCCAGTGCCCTAAAACCTAGGGTTAAAATTTGTGTCTGACAAGTTGGACATGGTGGTGCACTCCAGTAATCCCAATAATTTTGGAGGCGGAGGCAGAAGGATCGCCACGAGTTTGAGGCCAGCCTGGGCTACATAGTGAATTCAAGGCCAGCCTGCACTGCAAAGCAAGACCCTGTCTCAAAAAACAAAATGAAACAAATTACACCAGATGGAAGGAAGTGGCCATTCTGAAATTACTTACACAGAACTAGAAACTGAAAAAGCAAAATAAAAGGCAGGAACAGTTCCTTGATGATACCGGACACAAAGACTCGAGTGGAGCTGCTGAAGACACACTGGGACATAACAGCAGAGATTTGTATGCTGATTTACATTTATGGTGCATATATACATATATCCATGTATTTTATATACAACATAATATACAACAAACGTTTCAGTCATATCTACACAATATCAAGAAGAAAGTTCTGAGGAAAAAGAAATCTTGAGCCAAAGAGATTCATCCAAACAACGATGAAAACTACCTGACTTTTCCAAGCAGAATATTACCTCTTTCTGAATATTTTCTTTGCTAGAACTATTCTTTTCTAAATGTGTAAACCTTAAATAGATGGACATAATCAATAAGGAGTATGTATCTTTGTCTATGTATGCTGAGTGTCTGAGGCTGGGTAATTTATAGTACAGACACTGGTTACAGTTCCAGAGGCTGGGAAGACTAGGGTCAAGGTGACCACAGATTTGGTGACCACAATTTAGGTGAGCACAAAGTTGGTGTCCCATTTCTGCTTCCAAGATGGCTCCTTGAATGCTGTGCCTTCTAGAAGGTGGGATTCTCTTCCTTGCCTAATAGAAGAGCAAAAATGAGCACACCTGCTTTCACAAGCCATTCGTTGCAGCATTAATAAGATACTCACAAGCAGGGAGCTCTCATGACCAAAGCAGCTTTCACAGGTTTCAGTCCAGGACAGGCTGGTTCTGTGGCTGTGGGCTTGAAGCAAGGTAGAACATCATGGTGGAAGGGCGAGGTGGAGCAGAACTGCCCACCTCATGGCATCCGGGAAGTACCCAACAGTGGAAGAGCTAGAGAAGAAGCACCTGGGGGCCAGGCATAGTCTCCAACATCACACCACAACAGCCTACTTGTTACTCTCTTCAACTAAACTCTGCTTCCCATCTCCATTGCATTCCAACTGTGCCACCAAATTTTGATCTTACTAATCACTGACAAAGCCAGAGTCCTCATAGTCTAATACATTCTCCAAATCCATCAACGATGAACTCATGAATGGATTGATTAATCAATCTGCTGTTGGTGTTAGTACCCCGAATACAA